>JAJOOO010000352.1:0-76295 GCA_029582685.1 Solanum piurae | reverse complement strand
ATACCTAAAAAATAATTTTAACGATGCATAAATAGTAATATTTTCCGCCAAAGAAGGTTCGGATGAACCCCTAGGAATATGCTGGCTCCGCCCCTCCCTCCACCCCCATCCCACCCGCTACCCCCACAAAGACACAACCCAAAAATTAACTCTTGGTGTCTTTACCAAAACAAAAACAAAAAAAAACACAAAATTTACAAATTGCCCACAAAAAGATATGTGGACCCTTATGTAAACAAATAAACAATGCCATAGCAAGTAAAATTAAAAGTTTGATGCCTTGTGCTGACCTATATTTTTCCAATCAAGATTCATGTGTCGTATCTCTTTTTGCTGCCGACGCCTTTTTTTGTCTCAATAATGAATTAGGCCCTGTTCATGTACATCCTAGATAGAGGTGAAGAGCTCATCATTTGAAGGACCATTTTGAGGTCTCAATAGAAGAGTCATAAGTGTCTTTTTTCCAATATATCTAAGTTTTAATTCTTAGGACCAAATAGATAGTGTCAAGCGGAAGCTAGCAAAATAAACTTTGGAAGATCATAAGTAAGATGATAAAAGAGGAATATATCAAAAGAGATGCAAAATAAGGTTTGGTCAGTCGATCTAATCCACGAGAGGAGATGAACAATCCACTATAAGAGAGAGTACAAAATATCGAGACTCAGGTTAAGGTCAAGGTCAGGTCCCGAGTCAAGGGTCAGATCTCTGGTTAGTTCCTATGTCTCGAGTCCAGGGTTAGAGCTAGGGTCAAGTTGGGTTTCGAGTAGAGACCGAGGATAGAGGATTGGGTTAGGTCTCGGGTAAGGGTCGGGTCTCAAGTGTCAGTTCTTGAGTCAAGAGTTAAGGCCAAGGGTCGAGGGTTAGGTCTCGAGTCTCAAGTGTCAGGTCTTGAGTTGAGAGTTGAGGCCAAGGGTCGAGGGTCAGGTTCTTGTGCCAAGGGGTTGGTTTCGGGTTGTGACCGTGTTGAGTCTCGATGGAGATAGAGGATCGGGAATCAAGTCCAGTCAAGGTTGAGTCTGATGTCCCGAGGGTCGGGTTGAGGCTCGATTCATGTGTCTCGAGTCAGGGTCCGATCAAGGTTCAGGGCTCGAGTCATGAGTCGTGGTCAAATCTCGACTTAGGGTAGGGGGCTAAGGGAGTTATCTAATACCTATACAAATGAGAGGTAGCAAATGCTCTGTGATTCCAACATCCATTTGGTGCAACCACCTTTTCTTGTGTTGGACCCTGCTCCCTCCATCTTTTATTTCAATATACTCCATGGTGATGGTTATTGCAAATTTTACCACAAACATCTACGTAAAATCTCACTCATGCTCGATGTTTACACCAAATCACATCCTCTTGAGGTGACAACATAGAGAAGGGCATGGCCTACATACTCGCCCACGTGGGGGCACGACTGTAGTGTCGCGACTCTGCCATGAATAGTTATCATAAAGGCTTACAAGATCAGTCAATTGCTAAGAGTCACCTAAAGATAAGAATTACCCTACACCAGAGCATGGTAACCAAAGATAGCAAAACCAACAAAAGCAAATGTACATGGATGCTAAAGTGTCTTACTCATTACAACAGACAATTCCAAGAATTTGAAAGGCAAGTTTGACTAAGCCTTATTTAGGCCATTTTAAATCCTTATATACATAATATGATGAATGTGATATGCCTTGAACAACACAAGTACTGCTTTTGAGAAATCCCAAATGAGAAATAAATGAAGTAAAAAAAAATGAGATTGCTTCTACCTATAGTATTATTGACAAACAATTGACTCTATGTAAAAGACTGACAATAATTACCCTATCTAAAGATATTAGGGAACTCACACAGGCATGACATAATGGTCTCACGTACAAAATCCTAACTGGCTTCATTTCATATAGCAGAAGTCGATATCTGGAAATATCCGAGCTATTCCCTGAACTCTGTTGTTCTGCCGGTACAAAGTTCAGATGAGAGGAAGTGCATCAGTTCTTGAAATACAATATGTAGGTTGCTCTTTCTCCTCTCTTGAGCAATATTAACTAATCTGCTCTCCGATAAGATCAAGACCAACGAGGAGGAATGTCACTCCTTGGAAAAGAAGGAAGTAAAAGTGGAGACCATGAGCAGATAAAAGGCTTCTGGCAGACGCCGTTAAGAGTAAGAAAGCAAGAGCTAGCTCTTTTCTGTATATTTTGTTGCTCTTCTTGACAGGTGTAGAAGTTTCATCTTTCTGTTTGTTCGATCGATTCAGCTCAGAAAGTTCACTTTCCGAAGCTCCTCTGCTAATCTGTGGTGCTCCAAATGCTTTCAAATCTTTTTCAGCAGCGGCCAGTAGGTCGGATTCAGAAGACCTTCCTGCTTTTTTGGTAACAACCCACTCGTATGAACTTCCCAATTGGAAAAGTCCAGATACCATAGCATTGAACTTTGTCACTGACATAGTGTTTTCGAAAAGGAGGTAGGGGGCAATGAAAGGAATGGATTTTGGTGCTGGAAGAATGTTTAGAAGTGTCATAAGAATGGGTATGTAGCAAACAACCCAGAAAGGGAGCTCGGCTTCCGGGATGAACATGGTTAGAGGAAGAACTACACAAAACAATGTGAATGAATAGAAGGGAAGAATGAGCTTTCTCAACAAAAAGAAAAGAAGTATTAAGTTGGCTTTCTTCCATATTGATATCTGCACAAAAATTCCAAAATAAAAGTTCCATTAGAATTTAATAACTACGCCTCAATCTCAAGCTAGTTGGGATTAGCAATATGAAGCCTCGATATTCATTTCATTACCCCTTCCATTCCAGTATTTAATATTGTAGGTTTCTTAACATCAGAAGAAAAAACTGAAGGAGAAGAGTCAATGTACCTTGGAAGAAACAATAGCAGGAAGACAAACTCGGAAAAGTTGCATGGGGCCCGAATGCCATCGATGTTGCTGCTTCCTATAAGCTTCAAAAGATTCAGGAACTTCACACAGGACCTATTTTTTCCATGTTGATACAATGAGCATTGTGATTAGATTTCCAAATTCACAAAGAATAGTCTAAATAAAAAAGTTCAAAAGTTGTCGGGTATAAGACCTCGCAAAAGTTTCATCAAACAGGATTTCAGTTTTTTAAAAGAAGAAAAAAGACCAGAAGGTAGAACCAATCACACAGCCATAAAACCATGTGTTTCGTGAACTGGGAGCAATTTGAGTGAATGACTCATTTTTTTTGTTTTTTTTTCCAACTGAAAATCAAGATTTGATATCTGACAATGCAGATGTTGAGGGGTATGTTTTAAATTAAAGAACGGAACAGAACGAAAGAGGATGGAATGATTTTTATCTTTCAAATGAAAGAATGCAACTAATGAACAAAGTTATTGACCTTTGAATCTTAGTCAAGTCAATAAAACTCCAGCTTCTACTTGCAAGTACATCTCAATCCCAAACTAGTTCTATTTGCAACTAAATTCTCGAAAATATAAAACTGCTTGCAACAAATGCTAGTCAAAGTAGCAATATATGGTACCATTAGCACGTTTAACAAAAATGTGAAAGTGGACAATCCTTACCCGCACATCATTAAGATATATGAACTTCCAACCGTTGAGATGCGCACGAACAGCAATATCCATATCCTCCACAGTTGTCCTCTCAAGCCAACCTCCAGACTCTTCCAAAGCTTTGATTCTCCAAATACCAGCAGTTCCGTTGAAACCAAAGAAGTTCAAGAATACCCCATTCACCTGTTGTTCCACCTCAAAATGAAAACACAGATTAATGTTTTGTAGACGAGTCAGCAAGTTCTCATCCTTGTTAACAAATGCCCATCTTGTTTGAACCAATCCTAGCTCGGGGTTGTCCTGTGGTGAAGTTAAAGAATACACGTTAATCGTCAACAATAACATCAACGAACTCACGAAAGGAAGAAAAGAAGAAAGAAAGAAACATATTTCACCTTGAAATGTGGGACTGTTTGCTTAAGAAAATCTGGAGTTGGTTGAAAGTCTGCATCAAAGATTGCAACAAATTCATAATCCTTCACATAGTCACAACTCATTGCGGACTTCAAGTTCCCCGCTTTGTAACCAGTTCTAACCAGACGGTGCCTGTATATTATGTTGACACCCTTTTGGTTCCATTTCGCGACCTCCGACTTTATTAACTCTTGGATGCACTCATTGTCGGAATCATCAAGAATTTGAATCAACAAACGGTCTTTTGGCCAATCAAGTTGGCAAACTGCTGATATAGACATCTCATATACCTGTGCAGCATCAGTAACAAGAAAAACTTTTGAATACTTAACTCAGAATGGAAAAAAAAGAAAATAAATGTAAGATGAAAATTATATTTGTTTTATTGAAAACCAAATATAAAGTGAATCAGGAAGCTAAAGAGGAAACCATAAATATAAATTGTTTAGCATCACAACAAGAAAGTAGTTGAATTCACCTAAAATCTTCTTTTTTTTGGTCATTTTTCTTTCATAATAGGAAGATCAATGGCGTTCCCACTTACCCTCCAGTATGACTCGAACCCTCAATCACTCGAGCAAACCTCACTTGTCGAATTCACCTAAATCAACGCGTATATTACCAAATAAACTTGAACTAGTTCAAAGTCTAGAAGTGATTCATGTTGACTCCTAACGAAAAGTTCAAAACTCAAACAGGAACCACAGTAAAAAATGAGAAGATAAAATGATAACAATTCAAAAGGGCAGCAACATCAAAATTACCTCTTTTTCGTTACACATAGGAATCTGGACAAGAACCATAGGGTAGTAACTGTTGTTTGATCCCTCAAGATCATCTGATTTAAATGGATCCCCTTCAATCCTTGGCTTAATCTTCTTGCACTTAATGTAAAAGCAACCCAAACAAAGTAGCAAACGATCTAACGACTGAATTAGGAATAAAACAGTACAGAATGTGGAGAGTTTTTGAACTGAAGGCGCGATATAATCAGCGCGAAAATCCAACCAAGCAACATATATTATATGAAACAACCCCAAAACATCAGAAGTATGTGGTATATACAAATTTGGATTCTGAAAATAATGCCAACCTTTGAAGTAAGCAATCACTTCAAAAGCTAACATAACCAAAGAAACCCCCAAACAAACTTTGATTATTCTAAAAAGTAGATTACTCTTTCCAAGTTTTTCACTTGCAAGAGAAACCCCTTTTCTCAAAATCAACCTATTCTTGATAGTACCAATTAAACTCCACAAAATTGTTGCAAGCCAAGCAACACAACCAACAGCTTGGTTAGCCTTAAGCAACAAAACCCATGTCACTTGTTTAGCATTCTTGCCTCTACTCTTCTCTATAGGCTTAAATGCAGCATCAGGACCATCAATTTCAACAATGGAGAAATTGGTGTTCTCCATTTTCACTATAACTGGTGTTCCCCTTTGTTTATCTTTACCCCACCAGTCAGAAAAATTCAATCTTGGAGCCATTTAAGCTACTTTCAACAACAAATTCACCAGATCTTGAACAAGTTTTTCTGTTACACTATAAAAGAAATTCAACAACTCTCCATTTTTCTTCTTACTAAACCAAAATACAACAAAATGTTACTAAGATTCTTTGCATACCCTCAGAGGCAACTCAAGCAACTTAAAAAAATAAAAAAGAAGCAAAGCAACATTATAGAGGAAGGTATATACCATTGAAACCCTCCCCTACCTACTTCTTGAAATTTTTTACTTTCCCACTTTTTTGGATTTAAGCTATGAAAGTTATGTACTAAAATTAAGTAAAAAAATTAAACACTAGCTGTCAACTTCATCCATTAGAACTGTAAATATGAAGAATATTTTCATGTGTTGACTGAATGTAGAAAAAAATTAGGTGAAAGAAAAAAAAATCTAATCTTTAAGATAAAAACTTCATGTCCACTAAACTTTTAGCTCAATTGTTCTTCTAAATTTTCTACTCTATGCTCTTTACTATTTTGATTTGTTTATCTTACTCTTGTTTTTAGTTGTTTAACAATTTATATTGATAGTTATTTTTTTTTTTACTCTCCACATAATATATTTAAGAATTAATGAATATTTTAGTATATTCGATGTAGTTCATAGCCATATTATTCAAAAAATTCTTTTATCTCTAAATTACTCACAAAAATCATAAACAACTTCAATTTGTATCATGGCAAAACACAATTATCAATTTTCACTTTGAAAATAAAATCTTTTAAATTTCATAATAAATACGATCAAACGTCCACTAAACTCTATCTCAAATCAAAATAAAATAAATAAATTGGAATTGAAAGTATCTTTTTGTGTGTAGGGGCGTGGAGGTAGGGGTAGGGGTAGGGGTAGGGGGGGAGAGATTGTTCAAATTCATAATTAGGCACTTTAGACTAAAGAATGACTGTTAAAGTAACTTAAAAGTTCTTTTGTTAAGTGCTTTCTCAATTATTGTCAGTACTATTAATTGTTTTTTGCTGTTAATTCTTAATGCTACTGCTTACTGCAAAAATGTTTGATCTTTCTGTTTTTTTCTTTATTTTGTTTTTTATATCATTGTTCTTACATTATACTAAAAATGATTTTCAACCGTAATTAATGTTGACGCAACAAATTCCATCCCAAAAACTATATTTTGACTGTGCTTCTATTATATCAACTGTATTTAAACGATTTAATTGAGGCTAAATATATTTTTTTAAAGATAATTAATATTTTTTGTAAATGTCTTTAAAACTTATATTGAATCTAATGATAATTAATTAATATCGATAAATACAAATTAGATTGAGTAGGTCATTATGTGTGTGACTACTGCCTATTAGATTTATAATTAATTAACATTAATTGTTTAGTTTCTTGGGAGCACAAATGACACATAAAATTCCTTTTCACTTTAAATTTTTTGTTATGTATATATAGGGATAAGTTAATAAAATAGTGCAGTGGCAGAATGTTTTCTTGTCCTCTTTTGCTTAGTAATTTGAGCTGTTTTGGGATTCAAAAATATTGGGGGCAAAACTGATTTTTGATTATTTTTCCCCAAAAAAGTAGCTGTTAGAGTATGGGCAATATACTATTTAGAAAATAAATAAATAAGTAAATAAACAGGAATTATATAATTTGGTATCTGAGTTATCATGGTTTCTCTTAAACTTTAAGTAATATTTTATGATTTATTTTTTCATTATATTGATATATAAAAATTGAAATTTATAGTATTTTTTGTATAGTTTTTGAATATCTAAATTTTTAATTTAAAATATTAAATTAATATAATCTAATTTAACTTAAAAAAGGCACAATAAGACAACTAAAAAGGAACGGAGGGAGTACTTTTTTTTTTTTTTTTTTGTAAAAATACACAAATATTTATCTTTCTTGAATTGATGGTCTATCTGAAATAACTTTTTATTATTATTTTCAAGATAGTGATAAAATTTGCGTATATTTTATCCTTTCAACATTTACTTTTGTGAAACTAAACTGAATTTAATGTGTTGTTATATAGTAAACATAAATATTTATAGTTGAAAAAAAAACTCAATTTATTATACCTGGGGTGGGGGCCTGGGTAAGGTGTTCAAAGTGTTTTTTTTTTATCAAAATCACGTTGTTAAAATAATGTGGTCCTTTTAAAATTCAAATAAATACTTGAAAATGACATTTTAAAAATTGGTTAATGGGAGGAATGATTTTGGTTTACTTTTTTGGTGGAAAATTTTATTTAATCAAAACGAAGATTCTAAAGTTGGTTATTTCAGTTGTATTCTAATTTTCTTATTAAAAAGAAAATTGTTTTTTAATTCAAACAAATTGGAAAGCAACTCATTTGAATATGATGAAAATAAAAATTAATAATTACAGCAACAACAATAATAATTATAATGACAATACCTAAACGCCTCGATGTAGAACCTGAAGTACATGTCAGATCAAGTATCATATTATGTGGACGATGACGATGAACACGAATAATGTTTTTATTTAACATATCAAAATCAAAGGTAAGAATGATTAAAAAAAAATCAATTTTTTTTTTTTTTAATCTTCAAAAGTCTTAATAGAGGACCAATGTACTTCAACCGCACAAATAATAATAATAACAATGATAACGACGATACCTAAACACCCCAAAAACTTGGATCTTGAATTTTACTTGTCACATCAAATATATATCTTACGTGGACGATGATGAATGTGAAAAGAATGTGATTTTGTTTCACAAGTTAGAGACAAAGGTAAGAAAAAATAGTAAAAGAATAAATTTAAAGTGAAACGGGTATTAATAAAATAATTAATGAATTATCAATTTATTCAATATAAAAAAAAAATTAAAAAATTAATCTGATAATTTGATATTTATAGAATCCTATTCAACTTATTAATTTGATTATTTGATATTTATAATTTAATAATATTATTTTAATTTAAATTATCAGTTATAATTCGATTTTCGAAGAAAAGGGAGAGACTATTTAGTTCACCGACAGATGAAAAGGTGTATAATATATATCTCTTCCATTAAAACATATGGCATAAAAAAAAAAAAAAAAAAAAGCATATGCTATTATTTCCTGGGCCACCTTTATATATTTCAAGTGCTGTCGGTGCCAACTAAATTACTACAAGTTTCTTGCTTTTTAATAAATAATAATAATAATAATTTCCCTGCATAAAAGTATTTTTCCTTTTATGTCCCGGTTCTTTTTGATAAAACTATAGTATTAAGTGACGGAGACATAATTTTCATTAAGGAAAATATGAAGAAATGAACATACGAAGAAATTGAATAGATTTAATATTTATTATATGTATTAATTTTTTTTTAACTATGTCTAAGCAATGTAATTTTTCATCAATTGGAGGTTCGAATGAACCCCATGATCTCCTATGAAAGAATTCTACTTCTTGAATCCCCTTTCCAACTCAAATGCATTATCTGATCTTATTTTCTGAATTTTAAGATTAAATTGTCGTTCAATTATCAATAAAAAAATCTTTTAAAACTGAAAATGCATTAATTTTCAGTGTACAAGTTCAATTCTCCTATTGAAATCATCAACTATGGTAAGAAAATATTTATATTCATCGTAAGTAAAAAAATTGAAAAATTCACAAGTCTGTATGAATTAATTCAAATAGTTTTTTAGAAGCACTTTAACTAATAAAAAGGATAGTATAGTTTGTTTATATATTAAATTATTTTTTGTATTAATGTGTTTCTTTCTTTCAAAGAACTTATTATTAGAGTATTATTTAAAGTAAATTTGATTGTGATGTTTAAATATTGTTGGATCTTATTTTTGGATAGATTTTAGGCTTTGATAAAGAGGAATACATAATTACCCCATGGAACTTATATCTTTTTTTTAAGTAGACACCTTAAGTTTGCGGGGGTCCTATTACCCCACGAAATCATCCAAAAGCACAATAAATACATCATTTTTTCACCATCAGTGCTCTCAATCCAAGAGCGTGTGCCACACCTCCAACCCATTTAACAAAGGCCGGGTTTTATCCTAACACATTCATTTTTTAACCCATAACCCAAATCCTAAGAAACTTCTAACCCATTTCACTTTCACCTACTCTCGTCTCTCTCTTCGACCGATCAAAACCCTAAGAAACTTCATGAGGCGAAGCTAGTTGGTAATTGTTGGTTGAAATTTGTTGAATAGTGGTGTCGGAACGAAGAAGTAAAGGCTCATAGGTTAGTTATTTGAAAAATCTTTGAAAAAAAGTTTATTTTACATTGTAAGTGAATTTTGTAGTGATTCATATATTTTGAAAATGGGTTTTATTGAAAAGTCAGAAATTCGAAGGTTGTTGATGAATTAATGTAGTACTCATCTTGCGAGAGTGAATCAAAGTTAGAGAGATATTGCAGTCCTTACTCGCCATGACACTGTAGCAAGCTTCAATGGCTGTCAATGGTGTTTGAATTAATTTTGGGGAAGATGAGTTTTTAAAAAAATAATAAAGAATTCAATTTACAATGTCACATGGCTGCTTTATATTGGTTTGGGGTTATTTTTTAAAATACTCACGCGCCCCAAAAATGTGAAAACACAGCAGATGCGGAAGCGGATCAAAATGTTATATTTAGTCTGGTCGAAAATAGTTTAATGGGGTAATAGGACTTTCGCAAATTTTAAGTGTCTACTTCAAAATAAGGTCTAAGTTCAATGGAAACTTTATGTATTTCCTCTTTGATGAACTACTTGTACTTTGATTCAATCCCTCAACCTATCAAAAGCCTTGTCCCAAAGTAAAATATATAATACATTTCCCTTTTGTTGTAGCATTATCTTTGATATCCACCTCCTCCTCCTTCCTTCTTATTGTAAATGTTAAACGTTTCGAGTGAATTATATATATTAAAAAAACTTAAAATATTAAGAGGATTTCATAACTAAAATTTGTTTAGAAGAGATTTTGAATTGGTGGGGATTGAATAGTTAGTGTATATTTCATGTATCATCAATGTATACTTCATGTATGGTTAAACTATGTCCATATTTTTGAGTGTATCATAATATATAGTTAATGTATAACACATGTATATGTAAGCTATATTCAGTTTTTTTTTTAATATATCATAATGTATAGTCAGTGTGTACTTTTTATGACTTTTGACAATCTTTATGCAAATAAAAGCAAGACTATATTTCTTGTAAACTAATTATTTTATTATTTATATCTGAAACTATTCCTATTTTTTAAATACTTAAAAAGATTATTTCAAAAACATCAACATATAAAAAACTTCATTCATCCCCAAAATTAGGTGCATTGACCATCCTCTTTCAACATGTATAGACATGGGTTAAATTAGCCCATTGAGAATAGGCTTTCTTACATAAGTAATTTATATTAGATCATAATTATCATCTATGATCAATTGATCATAATTGATATTCAATTGATATTTATATGTTAGTAATAATTTTATAATTCTATGATTAGTAAAATTATCACACGAGTCAATATTAAGTGAATTTTTTTAATTAACATGCATTATTTTTTAATGATGCACTTGTAGTTTTCAAATTCTCGATCTGCCTTTTATTACTTCATAGCTTCCTCCCCCAAACTACAATGGTCCTAATTTAGATCCGCTAGAGTGTCATGTGACATTAAAGTGATTTGACTTTTATTTGTAACACGTGAGAGCTAAAAATTAAGCCAATAACAACCAAATGATATTTTATTGATTCATGACAAATTTAATTAATAATAGTAAAGTGATGGATAGATATTCCTCGAGTTTTATGAAGTTATTTGAAGTGAATTTTATGTGAAGTTGAAAATATTACGAGTGGATATTACTAAATTGTGTGGTTTTCAATGTAAGTTAAAGAGGGAAGAAATCTCACTAATTTAACTCTATACTAAAGGTATTTTTCTTGGTCACACAAACATATTTTTTTTTTTAAAAGCACAAATTTAGAAGTTTTTATTTTTTTAAAATTTTATAAACAATTAAATACTGGCACATAAATTAGACTGATTGAACAATATATGTGTTTTCTGTATGTGTAACTAAAGAAAAAAAAGGACAAAAGAATATTTGTTGAATGGAGAAAAAGTCCAAAATAATCTCTTATATTTGAGCTAAAACTTAAAGTCATTCTTGTTTTTTCACGTGGAGCACTACTTGTGCTTCATGTTTGCAATATGAGTGCACTTCTGATCCTCCTTCAAACTTGTGCATAATTTTTAACATTGGTTTGGTCCATAATTATATGTATGGAATTTTCAATCTCTTCCTCAATGTTTAGCAGAATTAATACCCCCATGTGAGAAAAGGTCAGAAGAAGAATACTTTATTCGGTATAAATATTATTATAGTTAAACTAAGAACTTATCTTCACTTATTGAACTATATCAATTTATTGTTGACATATAATGTTGCAAGGAATTTTTTTTTGTATTGCACATGAAATCGATCCGATGAACCTCTCCATTTCAATAAAAAAGACAAAAGTTTGAGGGTGAACTAAAAGTACACCAATAATATTATAAATCCGGAGGACTATTATGTAGGAGTTAGTGTTTCAATTAATTTTGAAACAAAATCATCCGTTAAAAGTTTTGAAATATATAAAATACATGAATGTGATTTGTAACATTCATTTTTGTTTTAATTCTACGTGATAGAATTTTTGAAAGAGGCTTTTTAATTCTACGTTATGGATTTTTTTGAAAGATAAGTTGTCTTTTCAATTCATGAACCTATAATAAATACAATTTAATTAAAGTCTTTTCTTGAAAAACTTTTGTCCTATACATTGAGTTTCGTTTGGTTGAAAAGATAAGCACTCAAAAAAACTACTTTTCCTTGAAAATATTTGTGAGACATTAATCAAAAGGTGAAATCACCAATTCAAGAATACAAGAACAACATTCTTGAATGCTACTTGTTTTGTGGCTTAGTTGAATTTCGATGATAGACTTGTTATTTATTCTTCCGTTTGCTCGTGGGAGAGACTCCAACTATCTTCGAGAAATGTATTAACGTGCCTCTAACTCAAGCAAGTTTTGTTTTAGATTTCTTGTATTTTTATCATTCTTGTTTAGTTGTTCTAACAATTTGAAGATAGTTGTCTCTATGACATCCACATCAACGAACAATGTTCTATCTTTGCCTAATCCTAATTTTGAAACATTTGATGGCAAATACTTTCCTAGATGGCGTGGAAAGATGAAAGTCTTTTTAAGACGATTAAAATTGACACATGTTCTTGAGAAACCTTGTCCTGAGGCTCCCTGTTCTGAGGTAGCAACGGACGAGGCTACTTTAATTAAAGAATAAATTGTCAAATGGCAAGATGATTTACTTATGCAAGAATTATATTCCTAGAGGAATGTCCAATAAATATTATATTAAGTGAAAATTTGCTAAGGAGCTTTGGGATACTCTTAAAGCTATCCATTTAGCATAAGAGACGAGTTCAAAGAAATTTCTTGTTTCAAATTATATGAAGTTCAAAATGGTTGATGACAAGTCAATCATTGAACAAGTACAAAAAATCCAACTTATAGCTAATATAACTGCTAGATCTGGGATTGCTCTTGATGAAAACTTTCATGTTGATGCTATTGTTTCAAAACTTCCTCCATCTTGGAGAGAGTATAGAAGCAAACTCTTACACAAAAAGGAAGATTTGACTCTTGAACAATTACTGCAGCACTTGCAAATTGAACAAGAGAAACAATATCGTGACAATAACATCTTGTAAGAATCCATCATGAAAGCCCATGTTATTGAAGAAAATCCGACCAAGAAGGAACATGTCAATAATAAATTTTTGAAGACAAGGAAGAAGAGTAAGAATTGCAAACGTACTAATTTCAATTCTAAGTCAAATTAATATTATCATTTTCAAGAAATTGGTCACTATGCATGTGATTGTAAAATTCTTAAAGATGAAAAGAAGAAAGAAAAGGCAGATAACAACATAAAAATGAACTTGTGGCATTGGTCACAAAAGCAATTGTAGCGAGAGATCAAGTGGAATGTTGGATCGATAGACACTGGAGCAACTCGTCATATATCAGGTAATCAAAATTCTTTCACGACCTATGAATTAGTGGGGGCGATAAAATTTTGCATATGGGAAACTCATCCTCTGCTAAGGTTGTGAGAAAAGAAACTGTTGAACTGATATTCACTTCCGGAAAGATGATCACATTGATAAACGTATTGCATGTTCTTGATATTCGAAAGAACTTGGTGTTAGGTACGCTTCTTTCGAAACATGGTTTTAAAATAATTTTTTAGGCAGATAAATTTATTTTGTCTAAACAAGGCATGTTTGTTGGAAAAGGTTATGCTACAAATGGAATGTTCAACCTCAATATTGAAAATGAAAATATTTCTGCTTATGTTGTGGAGTCTTTAGATATATGACATGAATGTCTAGGTCATGTGAATTTTAGATCCATTCAACTTATGGTGAAAAATGGATTAATTAAAGACTGTGGAAATGATCATGTTGTTAAGTGTATTACTTGTAGTAAATGTAAAATAACAAAGAAACCTTTTAAGTATGTTCAAAGGATATCCACACTTTTGGAGTTAATCCACACTGGTATTTGTGAGATGGATTATTTATCACTTCATGAAAAGAGGTATTTTATCAATTTCATTGACGATTACTCAAGGTATACACATGTCTTTCCATTAAAAACAAAAGATGAGGCATTTGAGACTTTCAAAACTTATAAAGCAGAAGTTGAAAATAAATTGAGTTTGAAGATTAAATCAATTAGATCTGACAGAGGTGGAGAGTATTTAAAATAATATTTTATTGATATTTGTGAAAAAAAGGCATTGAGAAATAATTGACTATTTCTTATACACCACAACAAAATGGTGTAGCAGAAAGAAAAAATAGAACTTTCATAGAAATGGTTAACTTTATACTTTATGGGTCTGATATGACTGAAAATTTGTGGACTGAAGCCTTATTTTTTGCATGTCATATTTTGAATCGAACTCCTTCCAAGAAATATGATTCGTTAAAATATTCCAAGTGATATGCTTGGAGTATTTTTCTATTTCATTCAATGAACTACTTAGTTCAAGATTCATTCACTAAGTAGTCAATGATTTAGAAACCTTCACTAGCTAATTGTTCAAGACACCATTATTTATGCATATTGCTAAATTAATGTCTCAAAATATATTTTGAATTTTACAAAGATAAAATTTCTTGAAACAAGTGGGGGATTGTAAGAGTTAGTGTTTCAATTAAATTGAAACAATATCATCCGTTAAAAGTTTTGAAATATACAAAATACATGAATGTGATTTGTAACATTCATTTTTGTTTTAATTCTACGTTATAGAGTTTTTGAAAGAGGCTTTTTAATTCTACGTTATGGGTTTTTTTGAAAGATAAGTTTTCTTTTCAATTCATGAACCTATAATAAATACAACTTAATTAAAGTCTTTTCTTGCAAAACTTTTTGTCCTATAAATTGAGTTTCTTTTGGTTGAAAAGATAATCAAAAGGTGAAATCACCAATTCAAGAATAGAAGAGCAACATTCTTGAATGCTACTTGTTTTGTGGCTTAGTTGGGTCCCGAAGATAGAGTTGTTATTTATTCTTCCGTTTGCTCATGGGAGAGACTTCAACTATCTTCAAGAAACGTATTAACGTGCCTCTAAGTTAAGCAAGTTTTGTTTTAAATTCCTTTGTATTTTTATCATTCTTATTCAGTTGTTCTAACATATTAATGCTTCACGTAAAATACAAGTTTGACTTTGATAATGGACCATTTTAAGCCTTTTCTCTCATTGAATGTATAAAAAAGAGAATCATAACATACACTTCTTTTATATTCTGAAACTCATAATTTTAGTTTTAATATCTAAAAAATCTTGTGTACATATGATTTATCAGCAATTTATTTTTGCCTCTCTACAATCCATCACAAAAACCCTTTTTAATAGGGATTGATTTCTCATATGATCAATTCAACTAATAGTTATTATCTCAAAAAATGACTTTCTGAGATAATAAATACAGATTGAGTGATCATTTGAGAAATCGAACTCTAACTATTTTTTTAATAGGCTGCAACCATTGATGCTAAAAGAACAAAGAAGCCAAAAGAAATCTTCAATTTCTCAGCTGATGATGATGATGGTGATTGAGCATCAGCTGGAGGTGAATCAGCGGACGGCGACTCGGCATCCTTAGAGGGTGCAGGGGCCTCTGTTTCATCTTCCTTTGTAGGTGCCTCTGCCTCTTCTTCAGCAGGGGACTCTGCTTTTGGTGGCGAACTTTTAGGTGTATTCGCCTTTGGTGGTGGTGCTGATGATGGTGCAAGTGGTGAATCAATACCAGGTGTAACAATAGGTTGAGAAATTCCAAGAATTGAGATGTTGTAAGGCTGATTCATGACGGATTTCTCAAACCTTGAATCGCGTTGAGCGTCTTTAACAGCTGATCCAAATACGAATGTATTGTCTTTAGCAGTAACATTCAAGAATCCTTGATCATTTGATGCTTTACCAGATTCTTGAAACATTGTTGTCAATTTAGTAGTCTTGTCCTTCAATTTTTGAAGTTTCATTGTGTCGTAGTAATCCAAAACAACGTGTGTTGTCAAGACCTTCTTGACAACATCGTTTGATTTCGAGGTAAGATCACCAATTGCACCATTTGGGATTGCTAAGAGTGTGATTGTTGACTTAGCGTTAATTTCAGTAGCTAAGCCAGTTTTCGATATCAGGTCATTGAAATTGGTGTAATCGGGATATTGGCTAAGGATTTTTGTTATATTAAAGGCGGAGGCCGAGGAGGCGGAGAGGAGGAGGAAGGAACAAAGGAGGGGAATAATTGAACGATTCATTTTTGCCGGAAATATTATTCAAGCCAAAGAAAGGGAGTAAAAAAAAAAGGAAGAAAAATAGAACAAAATGTAATTTTCTTTAACCAGCAAAAATGAGATTTTTTTTTTTGTATTTTTTGGTTATGTTTCTTCCTAGATAGAACAACCAACTTTGACTTGTGAAAATAGAAAAAGATTGAGAGTTATATATAGTAAATTTGTGGAGGTGAAGGGTTGTGGAGTTTGTGAATTGGAGTGAATGTCTCTATTCCTTACAATTGCATGCATGTATGAGAATCAGTCATTAACAAAGAAAATTTACAATTAATGTATATTATCTTGTTTAATTAGAATAACAAAACACTGGTCATATTTTGAGTTGACAAAAGTTAATTACCTATTTCTTTCTTAATTGTGGAATGTAAGTACTCTTGAACTAATCAAAATGAGAGGATTTTGTCATCCATGACATTTTTGGCTCAAAAATACCTTATCAATATAAAAAATAGGATAGTTTGGTACAAAAAATATTCCTCGTTTTCATAAAAGTTTCGCAAAAAATTCGTTTGAAAGCCATATCACCAAAAAACTCATGGATGAAAACACACGAAAAACTGAAAAAATCGTCTAATTTTTTGTAAATTGGCCCATAAATGGCAAAAAATCACTCTAGAAATGGTGAGACTGTACGTACTGCTCCCCCAACTCCCTACAGAAGGTTCCATAAAGGTTTCACAGAAAATTCGTTCGAAAATCATATCACCAAAAAATTCATGAATGAGCACACACGAAAAACTGAGAAAATTGCCTAATTTTTGTAAGACATAATACATAAGCATGACCCTTAATTTAAAGTTAACCGACAACTATGGCCTTTAACTTTGGGTGTGCACAAGTAGACATTTAAACTTGTATAAAATTGAACAAATAGACACATTCGTCCTACATGACACCCTACATGACAATTTTGTGTCCTAAGTGGGTCCTACATGTATTATGCCATGTAGGACACATGTGTCTACTTGTTCAATTTTATACAAGTTTAAGTGTCTACTTGTGCACACTCAAAGTTGGAGAGCATAGTTGTCCACTGAGGCCAAATTAAGGGTCATCTTTATGTATTATGCCTTTTTGTAAGTTGACCTCTAAATATCCAAAAACCACTCTAAAAATGGTGAGACTGTACGTACTGCTTCCCAACTCTCTACGGAGGGTTTCATAAAGGTTCTGCAAAAAATTTATCCAAAAGCCATATCACCAAAATATTCATGGGTATAACACACGAAAAATTGAGAAAATTGTCTAATTCTATAAATTACCCCCTAAATGCCCAAAAATCACTATAAAAATGGTGAGAATGTACGTACTTCTCCCCGACTCCCTAGAGAGGGTTCCATAAAGGTTCCGCAAAAAAATCGTCTAGAAGTCTATCACCAAAATATTCATGGGCTAACACACAAAAAAAACTTGAGAAAATTGCCTAATTCCTAAAAATTGCCCCCTAAATGCCCAAAAATCACTTTTAAAATGGTGAGAATGTACGTACTGCTCCCCCTTCTCCCTACAGAGGGTTCCATAAAGGTTCCACAAAAAATTCATTTGAAAATTATATCGCCAAAATATTAATGGACTAACACACCAAAAACTGAGAAAATTGCCTAATTTCTGTAAAATTGGCCCCTAAATGCCCAAATACCACTCTAAAAATGGTGAGAATGTACATACTGCTCCCCCAATTCCCTATAGAGGGTTATAAAGGTTTGGCGAAAAGTTCTGTAAATGACGTTCGAGGACATTTCTGTGTTTTTGTGTGCTTTTACTGTTTTTCCCCTTTCCGTAGCTTTCTTATTGCTTTTGTGTGGTTCTGGGATGGGTGACATGCTTCCTGAGTTAGTCGGTTGAGTTTTGTGTGAGTTTTTTCAGTTTTGATTGCCTAATGCTTAAGGAGTTGACTTTAGTCAACATTCAGAAATTTTGATCGCGGATTGAAATTCTGCCAATCCTTAAACTCCCTACAGTATGTGAAGTCACACCATTTTTCAGACATATTTTGGACATTAAGGAGCCATTTAACATGAATTAGGCGATTTTCTCAGTTTCTCATGTGTTTTAGCCATGAATATTTTGGTGATATAGCTTCAGATTGATATTTTTGCGAAACCTTTAAGGAACCCTTCATAGGGAGTTTGGGGAGAAGTACCTGAAGCCTCACCATTTTTGGACATATTTTGGACATTTATGAGCCATTTTACAAGAATTAGACATTTTACATGCTGAGTTTGCCTACATGCGTATTTGGCTAATCAATATTGAGGTGTGTTTTAATACAAAGGAAACAATATCAAATTTATGTATAGAAAAAGGATCAAGTAAACCCGTGGTCATCGACAAAACTTGATATATTTTTTTTTCTAATTCTTAAAATATATCTAATACCATCTAAAAGCGCCCATGGTCAGAAGAGATTGAGTGGTGCACTAGTAGAGAGCGGGTCTTAACTCTTTAACTCCATCTAATAATTTAGATCGATAAACAGAACAATGAATAGTTACGATATAAAATTTTCCAAAAAAATATCAATAATTTTGTGGAAGCTTTTATCTCTTCCAAATTTTAACCGATATTTTCTCTTCCTAAACTGTGCTATTCATAAGGAACAGAAAAATTCACTCCCATCCACAAGCTTTCACATCCCTTCACTATATAAATTCCTCCATTTTCTTCAATATTTTCAAGTCAGAGTCGGTTGTTTTCCTCTTAATAATAAATAAAAAAAAATCTCTCATTTTTGCTGGTTTTAAAAAAAAAACGAAAAAATCACCAGCAAAAATGAGTCGATCAACTGTTCCTTTGCTTTGTTCGTTCTTAATCTTGTTCGCGTCCTCAGCCTCAGCCTTTAATATCACAAGAATCCTCGGTCAATATCCCGATTACAGCACTTTCAATGAACTTTTATCGAAATCTGGCTTAGCCACTGATATTAACTCAAGGGGTACAATTACACTTTTAGCTATACCAAATGGTGCAGTAGGTGATCTCACCTCGAAATCAGATGATGTTCTTAAGAGGGTATTGGCTACACACGTCGTGTTGGATTACTACGATCCAATGAAACTCCAGAGGATGAAGGACAAAACAGCTAAAATGACAACAATGTATCAACAATCTGGCAACGCAGCATATGATCAAGGTTTCTTGAATGTTACTGCTAGAGATGGTAGTTTTATTTTTGGATCAGCTGTTGTTGGCGCTCAACGAAATTCAAAACTTGAAAAATCCGTTATGAATCAGCCTTACAATATCTCAATTCTTGGAATTTCTCAACCTATTGTTACACCTGGTCTTGATGGAACAATGTCACCAATTTCAGCTCCACCACCAAAGGCGAATACGCCTAAGAGTTCACCAGTAGCAGAGGCCCCTGCTGAAGAGGAGGAAGCAGAGGCCCCTGCTGAAGAGGAAGAAGCAGAGGCCCCTGCTGAAGAAGAGGAAGCAGAGGCCCCTGCTCCTTCTAAGGATGCTGATGCACCGGCAGGTGCACCAGACGCTGATGCACCTCCGGCTGATCAAGCACCACCACCATCATCTGCTGCAAAATTGAAACTTTCCTTTGGTTTATTTGTTGTTTTGGCAACAATCATTCTTGCCTAATTTCATTTCTAAATTAGGGATCATTTGAGTTGTATTATGACAAAAAGGAAAAAAATTCGATATGACTTAATAAAAATCATGATTGTAAGTAAAGTAATCACCTTGTGTTTTTTGCGAATCTGCACTAGTAAATTTTGCTTGATGGTTATATGATATTTATATTGTATGATTGATTGATTTTGATTTTTTTTTTAGGAAGAACGAAGATAAAGTTTACAATGATCTCTCAATAATTTACTAAATTCATCGAAATTGTTCCAAAAAAAAATCAAAATAGCACGGTTTCATTGGCGAATCAAAATAGAAAGCTTCATTGTTCAGTCATCCTCTTGAATTTCCATATTGGTTTCTTTCCATTCGTAACAACCTCAAACATTATGCAATCTCCCTCCTTTAAGCAATTTGCATCGCGAATTTTATTCCATCCATCTACAAGATATACAGATCTATCATATGAACGTAGTTTAACATTCCACGACCTCTGTCTTTCATCTCTGACAAGCAAATCGCGCTCCTTGGTGTTGAAGAGACCATTTTGCAATGCAAATTCTTTAGGGATTAACTGAAATAATTTATGTATAATCAAATCAAATAGTGTACATACTTCATATTTATTTGACCCCAAAAAAAATCGAAGTTTTTTTTCTTAAGACTTACCAAGACATCCCTTGAGAGGCAATAGGGTCTAACAATGCATACAAAATGAGATGCTTTTCTTGATGACTTGATGTAGTGGTTTGGCTTGACTGCTACATAATTAAATTTGTACACAAGAAAATGATTCACCACATATATGACAAATAGATCACTATTAAAATATGAATAACATCTATTCATATGATAAATGTCGATTTTGACTAAGCACATTTAACTTTTAACTAATCGAAATATGTGCTTTTAGTCCATTGATGTAAGAAGCTATGTTATATTTGTGATCAAATAGAGTTGTTATTTATTAAACAAATATAAATGGACTATATTTTGAATATAAAATGTACATAAATAACAAAAAAAAAGTACCTTTGGATTCGTATTCGTATTTGTATTCTCTCTCACATTGTTGATTTAAATCAAATATGGAAACTTCAAATTCCATATCTCCTTCATGTCTGAACACCAAGATATCTCTCAAATGCAAATCATGTTGCTCTGAAAACTTCTCCCAACCGTCTTCTAATCGTCGGCCGTTTACTTTTACTTGCCACTTCTTATCTGCAATTGTGTTAGTCATATAGAATGAAGGATAGTTAGTTATAAGAAAAATTATATACATGTCAAAATTACTTTTTATTTATGCTCTCTTTGTTTTCTTTTATTTACTCATCATAGTGATTATACATGTTTCATTTTACTGGTTCATTTTAATAAGATATTTTTTAAAATTATTTTATTTTAATATAATTAATAAAATAATAAATTTATTATATTAATTTTTTAATATAATAAATTTAATATTATTAAAAAAATGACTATAGTTAATAATAAGGAAAAAAAATATAAATTAAATAATCAATTATCTCTTTTTTAAACCGAACAAGTAAAAAATAATATCTATGTTATATATAGTGAATAAATAAAAATAAATACAAAATAATATTATATTATAATTATCCTTTATAAAATTTCTGACTTCGATACTGTTTATACCTGCCCTTTTCAATATTGCATGTTCATACTGATCATATTTCTTCAGATACTTCAAGAAACCTTTAGGAATTTTCTGCAGCATCACAACAAATGTGTATAAATTACATAATAATTACATATCAACAAATATGGAATGATTTAAAGAATTACTTTTTATTTATTTATTTAAAGAAATACTTACAAGTAAGGAAATGATTATTCCTTGATATGTATATTTTGCCTATCTACTAACTATTTGTCCTTTCTTGAAAGTCACAATTTGCACTCCCTTTTAAGTATTAATTAAGGCAAACCATTTGAAAATCTAAATTTAACTATTGGTATTCCAATAAGTTACTTTTTATCAACTTTGCTTTAAAAAATAAATTTTGATTATCCCAATAAATTTGAGAAATGACTATTTAATGATAAAGATAAAACCTTAAAATATATAATCAATTTCCTCTTGATTTAATAATTTAAATAAATAAAAGAAAATAATATTCTTAAATTACTAAAAAAATAATCTATAAGAATATTCCGATGGAGTTAAAAGATTACGATTTTGATAGTACTTCTTTCCCTACTAGGAAGTAGAGGATTTTTTTCACCGCAAATTAATTGATTTTTGTGTTATAAAACATGATTTTTTCAACTTATTTCTACTGAATAAGCTCACGCAAAAAAAAAAACATAATAAAAAATAAATTCTCATTGAAATACTACGAATAACCACTAAATATTATTCCTTTTCTCATTTATTCCCAACTAATTCATAGTGAAGTTTTAGAAGAGTTCTGTGATATATAAACTTATTGTCTTATTTTTTTACTGGTTTTATTTAATGAAAAAGAATTTATCAAGATCCGAATAAATACAAGAAAGTGAATATTGTATGGTAAGATTATTGAAGATTTTAAATGTTTATTTAAGGAGTCATATATGGAATTAAGAAAGATATATGTAAGAGATACTTACAATTCCTTGTTTGAAACCAGGCAAGATGGGTTTAAAAAAGTGAGGATTCTTTGGAGAGATTTTCATGGTGGTTAAGAAATATTAATTGTGAGTACAGAAAAGAAGTGAGAGATTATTAGATAAAATCTCATTCAAATGTATCTTTTCTAGTACCTATTTATAGGGGCACGTCAAAGGTCAAAAGTTTTAAGGGTCTGTTGGAAAATATATTTAAATCTGAGTCTTCATGATAATTTAAATTAATATATATAATAATATTTGAATTTACAGAATCGCAAGTTATTACATATACATATTCAATTATTCGTGTTGATTTCATATAGTTTTTTTTTTTTTTGGTTTAGATAAAAACGAAAGAATTAATTCCAGAGAAAACTATACAGTTGCAACAAAAGTTAGTACTCCATTCGTCTCAATTTATGTGACTTGCAATTCTTTTTAGTCAGTCTCATGATATATTTCTATATTAAGTAACAATTTAATTATAAAATATATATTTTACTCTTTATGAAATGATTTACATCTACATAAATTTCTATCATTTATTTTGAATCACAAATTTTAAAAGTCTTTCTTTTTTTCTTGCCAAATCAAACTACCTCACGTAAAATGAAACAGGAGGAGTAATAATCTGCAAAAACTATCTTTAATTTTAGTTAATAAAAATTATGTCTTTCTTTCTCTAATCTTGACCTTAGATGGTGGTATCAATAACCCATTGAGATATAGAGAGGGGAAAGAAATCATGATTTATAATAGCAAGATAAAGTGTACTTAGCTTAGTCGAAGGAAGACATCTCAATAGCATGGACTACAATAAAAATTGATCCACTCACTTTGAGTTAGGGGGTGATGAAATCGAATAAATGTGGGCAGCCATGGATGTAGAAGTATCAAATTTGATAGTTGATGATCTTCAAATGCTAGAGGAAATTTTCCGAGCTCAACGAAGATGGCTGTCGATTGGTGTTGTTGTGGATGGAAAATACATCAAGGGGTGTATAGATCTGGAGTGTGAAGGCTGAAATTCTTGTCTCTGCACATTTCTAAATGTGTGTCTGTAATTTTTTTCTTTTTTGATCTCTTTTCTTTTGTTTTTTTTGTTGTTTCCTTTTTGCATCTTTGTGTTTTTGTTTGGACCGGATGTCTTTTTGTTTTCTTATTAGTCAATAAATGGGCCTTTGTGCCCTCATTCAATTTTTTTTTTTAAATTAAAAAAATTACTCTTTCTATGCCAATTTATATGATTTCCTTTATTTTTTAGTCCGTCAAAAAAAAAATGACACATTTCTATATTAAGTAATAATTTCACTATAAAATGTCTATTTTATTCTTAATGAAATGATTTACAGCCACACAAATTTCTATCATTTATTTTGAACCACAAGTTTTAAAAGTCTACATTTCTTTTTTAAATTTCGTACCGAGTCAAACTACACCACATAAAATAGGACGAAAAGAGTACTATTTATGTAATAATAAATAATGGTGCACTTCAATTTCACAATAGATCTCGTATTATTACTCCTTTCAATCTATTTTATTTGTCATGTTTGCACCATATATGTCATTTGAATTATTTTTTTTTAAAAAGTTTTCATTATTTGCTTAAGTTTCCTGTCAATTCAAACTACATATCCCCTCCTTTCTCTTTTGCTTGTGTTGTCAGTATTCACACTCCATTTTAAGAAACTAAAGGAGTTGAAATTTTGTGCATCATACGTAGTATATAAGATTTTCTAAACCAGCATATCGAAATCAGAAATAATTCTTCAATGTCACAATTAATTTTTTAGTTGCCTTTGTTTTTTCTTCTGAAATTATGATAAGTCATGATAGGAACAAACAACAACAACAATTTTAAAAATGCAGCAATTAAATATTTTGATTCCTAGTATTTATTGGTATTCTACTATATTACTCGCATGGGTAGAGCAGTTATAGTATCAACATGTCTGTTCTTAGTCATTAAAATTTTAGTGAAGGACAATTTTGACTTTTCACTTAAACTCTCTGTATACGTGTCTTCCATCTAAGGTACTTGAAAAGTTACCACATTTCCATTTTTCTTATTCTTATATCTAGAAACTATATTAGAAGCATGGGTAGAGTTGTTCCCTTTAACCAGTGGCGAATTTAGGTGCAAAAAATAGGGCACCGGAACCCGTGGTCTCTTCGTAAAATTAGATATTTTATGTATATATTTTCTAATATTTGTATAATATTATATTCTGGCACCCGTACTATAAAATGTCTAGTTGGTCCACATGGTTAAATGTTGAGCTTTTGACCTTGAGGACTGAGGATCAATTCCCACATTTTTCTTGGTGCACCCATATTTGAAAAATCCTAGATTCACTTCTGCCTTTAACTGATATTATGGTCTACGGAAATTGGTACTTTTAACGTATTAGTTACGTTAAATTTCTTTCTTTAGGATAGTTGTACATGCTCGCACCAAGTCCTTCAATTTTCTTTAGCTCTGAACAATCATATTTTTCTAGATTTTGTTCATCAAATACCTTGTTGGTGTGAATATTGATCTGCTCAATAACGAAGACAAGAAGTACAAAGCGTACTGGGTCTGCACACACAGATCCAGATATCTTATCGGTTATTTGGTCTTTTGGGCCTCAGTTGGTTAACGATCTCAGCCAACAGTGGGCTGAAGTATTGTAAACTAACCTACTTCTACAAGTTAACTACAAATAGGACAATACATATAACGTTAGGATTAGTTACATGTTAGGAGTCTTTTACTTGCCACTAGTAAACTGTTAGGAGTCTTTATCTTGCTGTATATATACAAGGCATTGTAGAATTGAAAACATCGATGAAATATATAAGAAAAGTTCCACATATATCTTTTGTTTTCTTACATGGTATCAGAGCAGGTTTGAATACCTCTCGATCATTCTTTTTACTGTGTTATTTTGTTTTCACAATAAGCACTGATTCACAGGCTAGTAGTCAGTCCACTCCAGCTCTTCCTTTCAGTACCGCTGGACTTTTTCCTTCTACTAATCCCACTGGATCTGCCATGACTAATGTAGTGGATCAAACACATCCATTTAATATCCATCCATTGGACTATCCAGGTATGACTCTCGTTTCTTCTGTCTTTGATGGCAAAGCTTATGGAGCATGGAGAAGAGCAATAGTGATAGCACTTTCGGCAAAGAACAAGTTGGGATTCATTGATGGATCCTTGTTAGTTCCCAACACTGATCCTTTGCTTCAAAAAACATGGGCCAGATGCAATGATATGGTCCTTTCATGGCTCCTGAATTCTCTTTCCAAGGAAATAGCTGAGAGTGTGTTATATTCTCATACTGCAAAAGATCTTTGGAAAGACTTGGAAGACAGATTTGGTGTGACCAATGGAGCAAAACCGTTTCAGCTACAGAAAGAATTAAGTGCAGTTAGTCAAGGTAATTCTAGTGTATCAACTTATTTCACAAAAAATGAAGAGTTTGTGGGATGAGTTAGATGCACTAAACACTTACTCTTCTTGTATTTGTGAGTGTGAATGTGGTGCTAAAATAAAAAATACCAAAGCTCATCAGGACGAAAGATTATTGCAGTTTTTGATGGGTTTAAATGACACTTTTGTTGGGGTCAGAAGTAATATTCTGTTGTCGGCTCCTTTGCCTAACATTGGGCAGGCCTACTCTCTTGTTATCCAAGATGAAAAACAAAGGGAAATACACGCTACACCTGCTTATCCAGGTGATTCAGGATCTTTCATAGTTGCTAATTCAGGAGAAAGGAAGTACCCCGACCTCAAGGCACAAAAAGGAGGTAACTCAGGATATGATGGAAAGAAGAGCAATGTGATCTGTGCTTACTATAAGAAGCCAGGTCACAGTGTGGATAAGTGCTACAAGATCCATGGTTTTTCTGCTGATTTTAAATTCACAAAACCTAGAAAATTTCAAGGCATATCGCAGGGAAGTGCAGCTTTCAACTCAAGTGTTTACAATCAAAGTGAAAGATTTACTCAAAGAGACACCAATGCTCCAGAAGTCCAAGCTCTCAGTCAAGAGAACATAACACAAATATTGCAAATGCTTCAGCAGATGAAATCAAATCAAAATGCAAGAGGATCTGAATGAGCAGCAAATCTCAGTCTTTCTGGTATGTCCAAGTTCTTCAATTCTTATGCATTCTTTATTGAAGTTGATAGCAATTCTTGGATATTAGATACTATAGCAACTGAGCATATGACCTATAATAGGGAATTCCTTTCAAATGTTAAAGCTCTTCCTAAACCTGTCATGTTAAACTTGCCTAATTCCTATAGAGTCAAGGTTACTCATGCAGGAACAGTCACGCTAATGTCTAATATGATTCTGCACAACGTTTTGTATATACCTTCTTTCAGATTTAATCTGATATCTGTGCATAAGTTTTGTGCTCAACTCAGGCATTCACTCTTTTTTACTCCCTATTCTTGTTTTTTATTTCAGGGCCCTTCTCTGAAGAGCCCTCTGGAGATTAGTAAGGAGCAAGGGGGACTCTATATCCTTAACACAAGACAATTAACAACAGTTCCTTCAAGCCAATTCAAGCCAGTTCAAGTTTTCAATTCGAGAAAGAAGTCTAGTTCTAGTTTAGCTACAAATTCTAGTTTAAATTCTAAGAAATATGTTTCAAATGCAGTTTTTAATTCATGTTTCAGTTCTTCATCTTCAAATGTAACAGAAAAACTATGGCATATTAGATTAGGACATATGCCTTCGAGCAATATGAGAAATATTTCTGTTATCTCTTTTCCAGTATCTTCTAAAAATTTGACTCATTGTGTTGTTTGTCCCATGGCGAGACAATCCAAACTCCCTTTCCCGTGTAGCACAATATCTAGTATATCAACTTTTGAGTTAATTCATGTGAATACATGAGGACCTTATAAACATGCTACTAATCATGGCTTTAAGTATTTTCTCACAATAGTTGATGATTTTAGCAGAGGTACTTGGACCTACTTGCTAAGTTCTAAATCTAATGCCTTTACCATTTTGAAATCCTTCCTTATCATGGTAGAACGACAATTTGACAAGAAAGTAAAGAAAATCAGGTCAGACAGTGCTTTTGAATTGAGAAGTGGGAAAATACATTCAGAATTTTTCCAATCCTTAGGTATTATCCATCAAACAACTTGTGTGTCCATCCCACAACAAAATGGAATTGTTGAACGAAAACATAAACACCTATTGGAAACTTCCAGGGCTCTATTGTATCAGTCTCACCTTCCTATTCACTATTAGGGAGACTGTTTTTTGACATCAACGTATTTAATTAATAGATTTCCCTCCAAAGTCATAAATCTCAAAACACCATATGAGATACTTTTCAACACCAAACCACAATATTCTCATCTTAGAAGTTTTGGTTGTTTGTGTTTTGATTCTATCCTTTCAAATAAAAGAAGTAAGTTTGATCCAAGGGCAGTTCTTTGTGTGTTTTTGGGGTATCCACACGGAAAAAAGGGCTACAAAGTTCTCAGTCTTAAATCGCTACAGTGTTTCGTGTCACGGGATATTATCTTTCATAAGTCAATTTTTCCTTTCTCCTCTATCAAGTCCTATGTTCCTACTGATTCCTTATTTCCTATTGCTAACCAACACACGCTGGCAGATCCTTCTTTTGATGCCTTCTCATTACCTGCGGATGATCTTGTCTCTTCAAATGATCCCATCATACAATCTACACTTTCTCCAACTATAGTTCCTGATTCTTCGCCTCAACCAGAGCCTACTTCACCTATTTCCTCTATTAGCTCTTCACAACCTACGATGGTTGATGTCATAAGGCAATCCAATAGACCACACAAGACACCTTTCTATCTACAGGATTACATATGCAATGCTCTGCAGTTGACTGATGTACACAATTCTTATTTTCTTCCATCCGTCACACCTGAGTCTTTTCCCTTTAGTGGTCTGTCCTCTACCAACCAAAATATGCTCAACTCTTTATCTAATATTCAAGAACCTATTAGTTTTTCACAGGCTGTTCATCATCCTGGGTGGCAGACAGCTATGGAATTGGAAATTCAGGCTCTAGAATTAAACAAAACATGGGATGTAGTAGAACTACCCCCCAATAGAAAAGCTCTACCGTGTAAGTGAGTTTACAAGGTTAAGCAACACTCTGATGGCAGTATTGAGAGACTGAAAGCTCGATTGGTGATATGAGGTGATATACAAAGAGAGGGAATCGACTTTAATGAGACCTTCTCTCCGGTGGTGAAAATGACTACCATCAGATGCATTCTTGCTACAACAGTAAAGAAGGGTTGGGGCCTCTATCAATTGGACGTGAATAATGTTTTTTTACATGGAGACTTAGATGAGGAAGTCTACATGAAATTTCCAGCAGGCATCACTCCTCATTCGCCTAAACACGTCTGTAAGTTGAATAGGTCGCTCTATGGACTTCGTTAAGCATCGAGACAATGGTATGCTAAACTCACATCTGCCTTAAACTTTAAAGGATTCAGGCATTCACTAAATGATTATTCTCTTTTTGTAAAGAAATCAGACTCTTCCATTTCGATTGTGGCTATATACGTTGATGATATCCTTTTAACAGGGAATGATCAGGCAGAACTACATGCCTTGAAGATCTTCCTTGATCAAGAATTCAAAATAAAAGATTTGGGAAACCTACATTTTTTTCTTGGAATGGAAGTACTTCGTGAATCACATGGTTTGATGCTCTGCTAGAGGAAATTCACCCTCGACTTGCTCAAAGAGTTTGATATTCTAGACCTATCTCATGTGTCTTCTCCTTTAGACCCAACTTTCAAACTAGTTGCTCAAGAAGGCGATCCAATTGATGATCCTACTTTGTATCGACATCTTTTGGGCAAGCTAAACTACCTCACACACACTAGACCAGATCTCTCTTTTACCGTACAACACTTGAGTCAGTATATGCAGGATCCCAGGAAACCCCATCTTAATGCTGCTCTTAGAGTCATTCGCTACCTTTTGAAAGACCCTGGACTTGGCCTTTTCATGTCACCTTCTTCTTCATTTGAACTACGAGCCTTCTGCGATTCTGATTAGGGAACATGCCCTGATACACGCCGACCTGTCAGCGGTTTCTACATTTCATTAGGGACTTCTCCTATTTCTTGGAAATCAAAGAAGTAGACATCCATTTCTCTTAGCTCCACTGAGGCAGAGTATAGGTCCATGAGACAGGTAGTTGCCGAACTCACTTGGCTTGTTCGCCTCTTTGAGGATATCTCCATCCCTATTTCACTCCCCATTCCACTACACTCTGATTTGTTCACTAATTCATTGCTTGGACCTCTGCATCACACCTTATTGGGCAAGTTGGGTGTATTCTCATCTCCTCCAACTTGAGGAAGGGTGTTGGTGTGAATATTGATCTGCTCAATAACGAAGATAAGAAGTACAAAGCGTACTGGGCCTGCACACACAGATCCAGATATCTTATCGGTTATTAGGTCTTTTGGGCCTCAGTTGGTTAACGATCTCAGCCAATAGTGGGCTGAAGTATTATAAACTAACCTACTTCTACAAGTTAACTACAAATAGGACAATACATATAACGTTAGGATTAGTTACATGTTAGGAGTCTTTTACTTGCCATTAGTAAACTGTTAGGAGTCTTTCTCTTGATGTATATATACAAGGCATTGTACAATTGAAAACATCGATGAAATATATAAGAAAAGTTCCGCATATATCTTTTGTTTTCTTACATACCTACACTGATGCACATTGGTGGAGCTAGGATTTTTAATAAGGGGTTCAAAATCTAAAGAAGTAAACTCACGAACGAATAGAAGGGGGTTCAACATCTATTATATTTACATAAAATATAATTTTAGCCATATATAAATAATAATACTTTACACCGAAGGGGTTTAGATGAACCCCTGTCAGTATGCGCCACCCCTGCTGATGGAGATGGAGTCTTATACTAATATTAGAAACTTCTATACAACATACAATATTTTCCAATTATGAAGTACATATGACAAAATACATAAATAGCATTCTATAAATGTGCAATGTATAAACAACATATGTGTATATATTGCCAATCTTTTACTAATTGTCAACCTATCAATATTTGTGATAGTTATCAACTAATATATAGTGGGCCTGTGCGTGCATGGGCAATCATGTCTAGTATTTGAAGAGGAAAGAGAGGAGTGAAAAATATATATAATTAGAAATAAGTTGGTAATCTGCTATACCAGATTAATATTATTTGATAGTGCAATATAATGTCTATTCATTGTCTGCACGTAATTTACTAAATTCATCGAATTGTTCCAAGAAATTAAAATAGTATATAGTCATAGCCGAACCCAAAATATAATAATTGCGAGATCTAAGAGGGGGGTGGGGGTGTTCAATTGCTTCATTGTTGTTTTTTCTTTTCCATCATAGACAACTTCATTCATTGTTCAGTCCATCCTGTTGAATGATACATGCAAGTTCTTCTGAAATTTTGCCTGCAAAATAAAAATAAAAATTAGTGTACAAATAATATTTGTAACATTATTTGTAAGAAAAATTCAACAACATAAATACAAAAAATTTGGTCATAAGAAAACTTACCATGAAATTTCCATATTGGTTTATTTCCACCAGTAACAACCTCAAACATTATACGATCTCCCTCCTTTAAGCAATGTGCATCGCGAATTTTTTTCCATCCATCTTTAATAATAACATAAGTATTATGTGTACGTAATGTAACATTCCACAACCTCTCATTTTCATCTCTGATAATCAAATCGCACTTCTTGATGTTGAAGAGACCATTTGCCAATGCAAATTCTTCAGGGATTAACTGAAATAATTTATGAATAATCAAAATCAAACCGTGTATATACTTCATATTTTGACACAAAAAAATTGATTTTTTTTTTTTGGACTTACCAAGGTATCGCTTACGAGGCAATAGGGACTAACAATGGTTACAAAATAAGAATGACCATGAGATTTGTGACGAACAACTTCAAGGGGAGATGCCTCTTTTGATGAAGTGATGGAGTAGTTTGGTTTGTCTGTTACATGGTTAAAAATTAAAATTAATCATAATATATAGATAATATTTTTTATCACTTAACTGACGTGACACTATTATTGTTGTTGTAAATATCACAATGAATATGAAATGAGAATTACCAAGAGGCTTGTGAGTAACAACTTCTATAGTTTGATCTTCAAAATTCTGTTTTTGAGGAAGTCCTCCTGACTTGGATTGAGAGGGCTCTGCAAGGGGCGATGACTTGATTTTTTTGTGGTTTGGTTTATCTGTTACATGATTAAAAGTTAATATAACTCACAATATTTAAATAATATTTTCTATCACTTAACTGATGTGACAATATTCTGTTGTTATAATCAAACTAAACACAAAATGAAAATTACCAAAAGACTTGTGAGTAGCAACTTCTAATGTTCGTTCTTCAAATTCTTGTCTTTGATGAAGTTCCACCGATTTGGATTTAGAGGGCTCTGCAAGGGGAGATGACTTGATTTTTTTGTGATTTGATTTGTCTGTTACATGATTAAAGTTAAAATTACTCACTACATTCAAATGATATGTACAATCACTTAACTAATGTGACAATATATTATATTGTTGCTAAAATCAAACTAAATACAAAATGAAAATTACCAAAAGACTCGTGAGTAGCAACTTCTAAAGGTCGATCTTCAAAATCATCTCTTTCAACACGTTTCCTCGAGTTAGATTTAGGGGGCTTAGCAAGGGGAGATAGGTTGATGTTGTCGTTTGATTTGTCTGTTACATGGTTAAAAGTTAAAATCACTCACTACATTCAAATGATATGTTCAATCAATTAACAAACGTGACAATATTGTATTATTGCAAAGAGCACATAAATATAAAATGAGAATTACCAAAAGGCTTGAGAGTAATAACTTCTATTGTTCGGTCTTCAAACTTCTGTCTTTGAGGAAGTTTTCCTGACTTGAATTTAGGCTTTGCAATGGGAGATGACTTGATGTTGTTGTTTGATTTGTCTATTACATGGTTAAAAGTTAAATTTACTTACTGCATGCAAATGCTATATTTAATCATTTAACTGATATGACAATATTTTATTGTTTCTAAAATTATATTGAATATAAGATGAGAATTACCAAAAGACTTGTGAGTAACAACTTCTAACGTCTGATCTTCAAACTCCTGTCTTTGAGGAAGTTCCCCCGACTTGAATTTAGGGGGTTTCGCAAGGGGAGATGACTTGATGTTGTTATTTGATTTGTCTGTTACATGGTTAACATGGTTAACAGTTAAAATGACTAACTACATTCAAATGATATATTCAATCACTTACCAAACGTGACAATATTGTATTATTGCAAAAATCACACTAAATATAAAATGAGAATTACCAAAAGGCTTGAGAGTAACAACTTCTACTGTTCGGTCTTCAAACTCATGTCTTTGAGGAAGCTTTCCTGACTTGGATTTAGGCTTTGCAAGGGGAGATGACTTGATGTTGTTGTTTGATTTGTCTGTTGCATGGTTAAAAATTAAATTTACTTACTACATGTCAATGCTATGTTTAATCATTTAACTGTTATGACAATATTTTATTATTTCTAAAATCATATTGAATATAAGATGAGAATTACCATAAGACTTGTGAGTAACAACTTCTAACGTCTGATCTTCAAACTCCTGTCTTTGAGGAAGTTCCCTCGACTTGAATTTTGGGGACTTCTCAAGGGGAGATGACTCGATGTTGTTATTTGAATTACCAAAAAGCTTGTCGGTACCAACTTCTAACGTCAAATCTTCAAAATCTCGTCTTTGAGAAAGTTCCCCCGACTTGACTTTTGGGGGCTCTGCAATGAGAGGTGACTTGATGTTGTGGTTTGATTTTTCTGTAACACGATTAAAATTAAAATCACTCATAATATTTATATAATATTTCTATCACTTAACTGATGTGCCAATAGTATAATATTAAAAAAAGCACACTAAATACAAAATGAAAATTACAAAAAAACTTGTTAGTACCAACTTCTAATGCCAGATCTTCAAAATCTTGTCTTTGAGAAAGTTCCACCAACTTGACTTTAGGGGGCTCTGCAAGGGGAGATGACTTGATGTTGTTTGATTTTTCTGTAACACGATTAAAAGTTAAAATCATACATAATATTTAGATAATATTTCTATAACTTAATTGACGTGCCAGTAGTCTATTATTAAAAAAATCACAATTAATATAAAATGTGAATTACCAAAAAGCTTGTCAGTACCAACTTCCAATGTTAGATCTTCAAAATCTTGTCTTTGAGAAAGTTCCACCGACTTGACTTTAGGGGGCTCTGCAAGGGGAGGTGACTTGATGTTGTTTGATTTTTCTGTAACACGATTAAAAGTTAAAATCACACATAATATTTAGATAATATTTCTTTAACTTAATTGACGTGCCAATAGTCTATTATTAAAAAAATCACAATAAATACAACATGTGAATTACCTAAAAGCTTGTCAGTACCAACTTCTAAAGTTTGATCTTGATTGTGTCTTTGAGAAAGTTCTCCCAACTTGAATTTAGGTTTTTCTGCAAAGGGAGATGACTTGATGTTATGGTTTGGTTTTTCTTATATATATGAGTAAAAGTTAAAATCACTCACTATATTGAGATGATTTGTTCAGTTACTTAATTGATGTGACAATATTCTACTATTGCAATTAATAAAAATTATTGGAAAAATAAGGTAATTACTTAAATGAGAAAACTTACTCTGAAATTGCCATATTGGTTTCTCTTCATTAGTAACAATCTCAAACATTACTTCATCACCCTCCTTTATATCATTTGCAACACTAAATTCAGCCCATCCACCATTAAGAACGAATCGTTTCGGACTAAAAGAATTTAGTCTTAAATTCCACGATCTCTGTTTTTCATCTCTAATAATCAAATTGCCTATCTTGTCCCGGAGATTGTTGTTCAACACAAATGCTATAGGAAGACACTGAAACAATTTATAGCCATATTAATTCAAAATATATTGATAGTACAATACTTTTGTAACACAATTAAAGTATGTAAATTTAAAAATAAAATAAAATTGGACTTACCAAGTAACCATATTTAAAACAATATGGTCTAATAATACATACAAAACGGGAATGATCTAAATGCTTGTGCGTAGCAGTTCCTGCGTGGTAAAATTTAAGTAATATTAGTATAGAGATTTTTTAAAATTATTAGTGAATTTTAACAAGTAATATTAGGATAAATTTTAAGATTAATCATATTACTAATGAGTAGTGTTTTCCAAGAGATTTATCTATAATTATCTAACGAAGATATAAAAAGCTTGAAAAATTATTGCATGGAACTCTATTTAAGCAATAAATAACAAACTATATATGATAAATGACAAGTAATTTCATATACATGTATACAAATTTCCTTAATTACTTAAGATAATAAGTATTTTTATATTGTCGACATTTATCTTTTACGGTATGTAATATAAAACCTTTTAAAGTATGAATGACAACTAAATTTTCGTTCCTTACTAAGCAAAAAATATGAGCTTTGTTTTAAAAAAATGAGTTTCAAGTTTGAAAAATTGATCAAATTTTTTTCCAATCACAAAATTTATACCTTTTTTTTTTTTAGGCTTTTAAAAACTATTTCAAGTTTCAAATACTCCCGTTTAACTTTTTTTTTTTTCAAATATCATTTTTCACGTTATATTATAGAACTTTTACCTTTGGATTTAGATCTCTCAGAAGTCTTCTCAACTTTTTGTGCCGTTTGTTGTTCTTCTATCTCACATTGATTAGATAAATCAAACCTGAGAACTTCAAATTTCATATCTCCTTCATGTTTGAACACCAAGATATCTCCCTCCTCCAAATTATTTTGCTCTGCAAACTTTTCAAGACCGTCTTCTAGTCTTACACCGTTCAATTTCACCAGCCACTCTTTATCTTCAATTATGTAATCATATAGAGGGAAGGATAGTTAGTTATAAGAAAAATTATACATAGATAAAAAAAATTACTTGTTATTTTTACATATATACTTCCTCGGTTTCCTTTTACTTACTCACTATTACAAAATTTATTTTTTCTTTTTACTTGTTCATTTTAATAAATCAAGATATATAGATTTATTATTTTAAATTGTAAAAAATGCTATTGAAATACAACATTCACTACCTTATGGTAGTTTAACCATAAAAATAGATCCTCTAATAAGAAATTTCTTAAATGAAGTATAAAGATAAAAATGGACAAGTAAAATGGACAGTAATATATATATGAAAATTCTTTGTAAAATTTCTGACTTCTTTATTACTTACCAGCCCATCTCAGTATTGCATGTTTATACTGATCATGTCCCTTCAGATGCTTCAAAAGTTCATTAGGAAGACTCTGCAAGGTAACAATAATTGCAAAGGAAGTTAGAAAGTTATTGATGGAATTGTTATAACATTTTTAATATCACATGTTTCAATTTTTTTTATAGATTTTAAATATACACCTCCTTAGTCCTTTTCCTTTTACTCGTACCGTCACAGGTGACACACCTTTTAAGAAAATATTAAATTACACTTATGTCTTTGTTTTGACAATCTATAATTTGACTATTAATACCCAAATATGTTATTATTATTAGCTTTGTTTTAACTATTTAATATTCAGATGTGTGCATTGAGATTCAAATGTGTTAATCTTAATGAAAATAAATGAGGCATGATACCATTTAGATGCATTTTTGTGTAAATAATTTTTACCACCACTTTATCCACTATCATCGATCACTATCACTATTGTCGTTGCCAGCCACCAGTCACCACCACCCATCATCTCTATCACTACAACCACCAATAACGGCAAGTTTGCAACTATCATCCCTGTCAACCATTACTAGATCAGTAGCTACCACTGCGACCATCCCCATTATTATAAAAATATTCACTGCCTCTTCCACCTCCGCCACCAATACTATTAGTCACCACCACTAGTGTGGAAATCGCTACTATCAAACACCTCAATTATCACAGCTAGCATTGCCTCCAACTATTACCAACACAACCATCACATATCTTCATCCACCACCAACGGCTAACATCAACAAACTTCTCTTCTACAACCACAACCATCACTACCAACTGCTAATATCACATCAGTCAATACAACCCAACCACCTCCACAATTATAACTATCATCTCCAGCACTATTAACAGTCACTAACACCAACTATTACCACTATCACAAAAAACTATCTCTATCATCGCTAGGAAACATAAATGTTTATTTTTAATCAAATAATGATTTTATCTTGTTAATTTATTATTTTTTCTACTATTTAATTATTTTTTATTTGAATTGTGCATTTATTATGCTTACAAATAAATAAATGCACATCAGATGCTGAAGAACAAATAATTTTATTCATTCAATGTTTAGATCTAGAAACAACATATTAATTATCAAATGTACATTCATATCAAACGTATATCTTAATTTTAAATAAGGCCTAAATCAAGAAATAAATAGTATATATATCCCCTAAAATTAATGGTGGAAGGCTAGCTATTATATATGGAAGAAAAATACTATATAAAAAGAAAAGAAACACTCAAGATTAAAATTCAAATTTAGAAGAATTGTTGTTAGATTTACTACAAGTAAAGAGAACTAAAATCATATCTAACAATCAAAGGATCACAAAATTCCATCCCAAGAATGAGTGTTCAAACCCTACCCCCTAACAACCCTAAAGTAGCATGTATATATCATAAACAAAGTGAAGATAAAATATTTTAAACCTTTACTTACAATTCCTTGCTTGAAACTTGACCTGATGGGATGAAAAAAGCTTGGTTTCTCTGAAGTGCCTTTCATGGTGGCCATGAAATGTTAATCTTGGGACTGAAATGATAGAACATGTAATAAGAAATGTAGAGAAAGAAGGTGATATTTCCTAGGGAAATGAATGCCCTATTTATAGGTGAAAAAACACTTCAAAGGGGGTGCATATCATAAAAAAAAAAAAAAAGGGTGTAAATTACATAAAAGAATATATATTAAGGGTGCAAAATGTAAAATATTTATAATTACTAGATTCATTAAATCATAGTATAGATATTTAAAAACATATTTACATGGAAATGGCGTGGGAGAGTTTTGAAAAATGACTTTCCTCCTCTTGTCACGGAAATTGTTGTTGTTTTTTTTTGTTTTGAAAATGAGTCAAAAATGATATTTTAAATCAACTATACATGAAAAAGTTATGAACCAAACACACCCTAAATGGAGTATTTTATTTCTTTTACTTTAATACTCTTAATAAGTAGCTAGAAGCACATAGCTCATTATCGACATGCACTTGCAATTAAGTATGCTATTAAATTATCGAAAAGGTATATTCAGTTATTTAACTAATTAAATTAGCCAAGAATTTGGTCTCCGCTTTTATTTTTCTCTCTCCCGCACTTAAAATTTGATTTTTTAAATATTTGTTCTGATGAATTTTTAGAATTAATTGTAGAATTGAAGGTAAAATTACGCGAGTTGGCAAATATTACTAGGTTATTAGTCAATGAGGGTATAGTTTAATTTATTTACTCTCCATGAATACAGTTTCAATTTTTTTGCCATTAATATTGGTATCCGCAATCTCCTTGTATACTGAACCAACGAAACCTTCATCGGCCTTCGCATGAGATTTTATACAAATCAACTTTATCTCCCCTCTCCCTAATTCCCTATTTTTCTCCTAAAATCACTCTTATACTTCCAATTTGAATTTTGAATTTCGAATTTCACTCTGTCCCTCCTAATTGTGTTTTCAATTTTGCAGGTAACCGCATAAATCGACCTTTGTATATGTATTATGCTTTTTAGTTTTTGGTTAATTTTTTCTTGAAATTCTCATTACTCATCAGATTATCAATTTTTTTTTAAAAAAATGGATGATGTAAGTCCATCTAAGAGGATTACGAGAGGTACGTCACTACATGTCTAAGTTGTTGATAATCGACCTTCATTTTCACTCGATTTAACTCAAGATTTTGGAGTCAATGTAGGGCCTATTGCTAAATCTAAACAAATTATAGAGGAAAAACCTATTGAAGAATTGAGATCCAAGAGAAAAAATGATCCAATTGCACTTGAGGAAGTTATCAACAAAGCCAAGGCAAGCGACATTAAAATTGTTGAAGGAGGAAACAAGAGAAAAGCCAAAGACAGTGATTCTAATAGTAATCAATCGAGAACATCAGAGAAGGTTGTGTCTGGTTCATCTGATCAGGAGAAATCAGAAGAACATCAAGTATTTGTATAAAACATAATTGTATATAAAGATTTCTATATTTTGTTAGTTATATACAAAATTGCTTGAGGCATACGCATATGTTTTGTATATTTAAGTATTATATTGAATTCATATAATTGAATGTTTTTATGTATACGAATATTTTAAATACAAAATATTAGTGTCTGGTTCATCAGTTCAAGACAAATCCGAAGAGTATTAAGTATTTGTATAAAACATAATTGTATAGGCCGATTTGTATATTTTGTTAGTATATACAAAATTGTTTGATTCTTTTTTTGTATATTTAAGTATTACAATCATATACATATGCTCATAAACAAGAACAAATAGTTTTTATGTATACAAATATTTTATATTTGAATAAAACATATAATTATACAAATCTAACACATTTATATATACAATTAACTAGCAACACAATTTATCAAACCAAAGCATACCATTTTTGTCGACAATTCATGTATACAAATTGTGTCATTCAATTTTTCGAACCAACTATTAGAATAGAATTGTCAAAATACAATTTCTCTATTTTTGTATAAACAACAATACATAATTGCGAACCATTACAATGAACAAAACAATAAAAAATTGTTTTTGAGAATTTCAATTTTATACTGAACAAATCAATTGTATACTTTTTATACATTCATAATTTGAACTGTCCATGTTTGCAACGCTAAAATTCAAGAATTTTGATCAACCAGAAATAATTTCATTTGATATTTGCTTCAGCCGTTTGAGGAAAACCAGTTCTTATGGTGTTTGTATCGTTATAGAACTCTTTTTTGGAAAAATATTTGATTTAACACAATTAGCTTGAATCATGAGCTTATGTAAATTTTTTGTTACCTTATTTAGCGCTCTTGTATCCATTTATTAAAAAAAAAATATATTGTATAAATAATAAACAAAAAAACGTTATATACATTATTAATGCTCCATACCAAACTAAACTATACCCATAGAGTGTAATTAGATAAACTATACTTATAGAGCGTTATTTCATTAAATTTGTTTACCATATATGAAATTTATGACCATTTTCTCCATCTTCATTTGATTTTGTGTGTAATATATATATATCAACCATAGTAATGGAGCCAGTTGGTCCCGAAGGACAACCGGGCGCATTTTCAAGTTCTAATGACCCCAAAGTAGGTAAAATCATATTTTATGAATTTTTGGTGATTTGGGATTCCGGCTTGTTTTTTGCCGAAAGTTTTCATGGACGTCCGTTAAGACCTTAGTAATGGCGCCAGTTGGTCTCGAGGGGCAAACGGGAACACTTTAAAGTTCAAACAAGCCCTAAAGCAGGTAAAACCAGATTTTACCGATTTTCGTGTGCTATAGTCCATGGATTTTTGGTGATTCGGGATTCCGGCTTGTTTTTGGACATTTTTTATGGACGTCCGTTAAGATCTTAGTAATGGAGTCAGTTTGTCCCGAGGGGAAAACATGAGCATTTTCAAGTTCAAACGAGCCCCAAAGCAGGTAAAACCGGATTTTACCGATTTTCGTGAGCTATAGTCCATGGATTTGTGGTGATTTGGAATTTCGGCTAGTTTTTGGCTGAAATTTTTCTTGGACATCCGTTAAGACCTTAGTAATGGCGTCATTTGGTACCGTGGGACAAACGGATGTATTTTCAAGTTCAAACGATCCCCAAAGCAAGTAAAACAAGATTTTACCAATTTTCGTGTGCTATAGTCCATGGATTTTTGGTGATTCGGGATTCGGGGTTGTTTTTTGCCAAAAAATTTCATGTACGTCCGTTACGACCTTAGTAATTGCACCAATTGGTCTCGAGGGGCAAACATGCGCATTTTCAAGTTCGAACGAGCCCCAAATCAGGTAAAACCAGATTTTACTGATTTTCATGTTCTATAGTCCATTGATTTTTGGTGATTCAAGATTCTGGCTTGTTTTTTGCAAAAAAATTTCATGGACGTCCGTTAATACCTTAGTAATGGAGCCAGTTTGTACCAAGGGGTAAATGGGTCATTTTTAAGTTCAAACGAGCCCCAAAGCAAGTAAAATAAGATTTTACCATTTTTTGTGTGTTTTAGTCCATGAATTTTTGGTGATTCGGGATTCGGAGTTATTTTTTGCCGAAATATTTCATGGACATCCGTTACGACCTTAGTAATTGCACCAATTGGTCTTGTGGGACAAAAAGGTGCATTTTCAAGTTTGGTGATTCAGGATTCCTGCTTGCTTTTTACCAAAAAAATTCATGGACGTCCGTTAAGACCTTAGTAATGGAACCAGTTGGTCCCGAGGGGCAAATAGGCTCATTTTCAAGTTCAAACGAGCCCTAAAGCAGCTAAAACCAGTTTTTACAGATTTTCATGTGCTATAGTCAATGGATTTTTGGTGATTTATGATTCCGGCTTATTTTTTGCTAATTTTTTTTATGGACGTATGTTAAAACCTTAGTAATGGCACCAGTTGGTCCTGAGGGGTAAACATGCACATTTTCAAGTTCAAACGAGCCTCAAAGAAGGTAAAACCAGATTATACTCATTTTCGTGTGCTATAGGACTTTTGGTGATTTGGGATTCTGGCTTGTTTTTGGCTGAAATTTTTCATGGACGTCTATTAAGACCTTAGTAATGTAACCAGTTTGTCCCGAAGGGCAAACAGATGCATTTTCAAGTTAAAATGAGCCTCAAAGCAGTAATACCAGATTTTACCGATTTCCGTGTGCTATAGTCCATGGATTTTTGGTGATTCGGGATTACAACTTGTTTTTGGCCGAAATTTTTTATTGACGTCCGTTAAGACCTTAGTAATGGAGACAGTTTGTCTCGATGGACAAACAGATGCATTTTCAAGTTTAAACAATCCCCAAAGCAGGTAAAACCAGATTTTACCGAATTCGTGTGCTATAGTCCATGGATATTTGGTGATTCAGGATTCCGACTTATTTTTGGTCGAAATTTGTATGGACGTCCGTTAAGACCTTAGTAATGGCAGCAGTTAGTCCTGAGAGGCAAACGAGTGCATTTTCAAGTTCAAATGATCCCCAAAGCAGGTAAAACCAAGTTTTATTGACTTTTGTGTGTTATATGCCATGGATTTTTTGTGATTCGGGGTTCCGACTTTATTTTGGCAGAAATTTTTTGATGGACGTCTATTAAAACCTTAGTAATGGTGCATGTAGGTCCCAAGGTGAAAACAAGAGCATTTTTAAGTTTAAATGAGCCCCAAAGTAGGTAAAACAAGATTCTACCAATTTATGTGTGCTATAGTCCATGAATTTTTGGTGATTCGGGATTTTGGCTTATTTTTTATCGAATTTTTTTATGGACGTCCGTTAAGAACTCAGTAATGGATCCAGTTCTTCCCGAGGGGTAAACAAGTGCATTTTCAAGTTCAAACGATCCCCAAAGTTAGTAAAATCTGATTTTTCCAATTTTCATGTGCTATAGTCCATGGATTTTTGGTGATTCGGGATTCCGGCTTGTTTTTTGCCAAAGTTTTTCATGGACGTCCGTTAAGACCTTAGTAATGTCGCCAGTTGGTCCCGAGGGAAAAATGAGTGCATTTTCAAGTTCAAACGAGCCTCAAAGCAGGTTTTACCATTTTTCGTGTGTAGTCCATGGATTTTTGGTGATTTAGGATTCCGGCTTGTTTTTTGCCAAAATTTCTCATGGATGTCTATTAAGAACTTAGTAATGGAGTCAGTTGGTCTTGAGGGAAAAACATGCACGTTTTCAAGTTCAAACGAGCCCCAAAATAGGTAAAACCAGATTTTACCAATTTTTGTGTGTTATAGTTAGGGCTTGGCATATTACGGTTCAAACAAAAAAAACCGACCAAACCAAAAAAATAATAATTTTGGTTTTGTTTTTTTGGTTTGTTCGGTCAGTTAAGGGTATTTATTCTAGATTTTCTGTTATCGGTTCAGTTTTCAGTTTCTAACTATTTTAATTCGGCTAAATCAAAAAACCAAAATTATTTTACGCTACACTTACATTAGGTAATGCCTAATAGTTTGTCTACATAGGACTAATTTAAATATTAAAATATGGCCCAATTTAAAATTACATCCACCCAATTCCCAATTCCCAAATACCAAATTATAAGTCTGAAAAAGTGTGACGACTCTCAATCAAAAAATTGAAAGTCTCTCGTCGACACGACAACTTACATCATCGACTCGTCCCATCATCCCTTCGGTCGTCGGCCCGCTGGCCAGCTCCGATGTCATAATGAACAGATAGGTTGCAAACGATAAGTAGTGACAACAACCTCCACTTTCGACATTCCACAAACGACAGTCATTTTCCTCCCTCTCTCTCTCTCTCTCTCACTCTCACTCAGAAATTAGGGATTAGAAGCAGAACTGACTACTAAGAGACATTTGATTCATCGTTGTCGTCTTACGATAGATAGTTGTCCTCGCTCTCAGTCTCAACAACAGACTCAAACCATGGACGATTCCAATACCAACATAACAACGATTCAATACTTGAGTTACTGTCTTGTGAATTTGTGATTGAAAATATATTTTATATATTGGTTATGCATAACTTATGTAGTTTAGTGGGAAGTGATATTCTCCATTATGGGCCATGGTAAGCCTTCATTATTATGAGTTTGCTTATCGTTCGCAAGTCATCTTTGCTATTCTAGGCAGTGACATTCTCAATTTCTCCTTGAACTAACGAGTAACAATCGAGAAATAAAAGTACTAGAATTGTTTCCTTTGTGAAGTTGTGATTGAAAAAGAAGTTGTGATTGAAAATGTGTGTATCATTGCCTATTAAATTTGGTTAAAACGAAAATCGAATCGAAATAATCGAACCAAAATTATGAAACCTAAACTGAACCAAATTTATTTCAGTTTGGTTTGGTTTAACATTTTCACCAAACTAAAAACCGAACAGAAATTTTCAAATCGAATCGAACCGACCGAACGCCCAACCCTAGCTATAGTCCATGGATTTTTAGTGATTCGGGATTACGGATTATTTTTGGCTGAATTTTTTCATGGACGTCCGTTAAGACCTTAGTAATGGAGTCATTTGGTCCCGAGGGTAAAACATGTGCATTTTCAAGTTCAAACAAGCCCCAAAGCAGTTAAAACAAGATTTTATCAATTTTCATTTGCTATGGTCCATGGAATTTTGGTGTTTCGAGATTTTAACTTTTTTTTGGCCAAATTTTTTTATGAACGGCCGTTAAGACCTTAGTAATGGCGCAAGTTGGTCCCGAGGGTCAAACATGCACATTTTAAAGTTTAAACGAGCCCCAATAAAACCAAAATTTTCAGATTTTCGTGTGTTATAGTCCATCAATTTTTGGTGATTTGGGATACCGGCTTGTTTTTGGTCAAATATTTTCATGGACGTTCGTTAGGACCTTAGTAATGGAGCCAGATGGTTCTGAGGTGCAATCGGGCGCATTTTCAAGTTCAAACGAGCCCCAAAGCAGGTAAAACAAGATTTTACGGATTTTCAAGTGCTATACTCCATGGATATTTGGTGATTCAGGATTTCGGCTTGTTTTTTGCCAAAAAAAATTCATGGACGTCTATTAAGACCTCATTATTGGTGCCAGTGTGTCCCGAGGGGCAAACATACACATTTTCTTGTTCAAACAAGCCCCAAAGCAGGTAAAACCAGATATTACCGATTTTCGTGTGCTATGTCCATGGACTTTTGGTGATTCTGTATTTCGGTGTTTGTTTTTGGCCAAAATATTTTTTGGACATCCGTTAATACCTTAGTAATAGAGCCAGTTGGTCCCGAGAGGCAAACAAACGCATTTTCAAGTTCAAACGAACCCCAAAGCAGGTAAAACCAGATTTTACCAATTTTTTTGTACTATAGTCCATGAATTTTTGGTGATTCGGGATTTTGGCTTATTTTTTTGGCCGAAATTTTTCATGGACGTTCGTTAAGACCATAGTAATGGCGCTAGTTAGTCCCGATGGGAAAACAAGCACATATTCAAGTTCAAACGAGCCCTTAAGCAGGTAAAACTAGATTTTTACCGATTTTTGTGTGCTATAGTCCATGAATTTTTGGTGATTCGAGATTTCGGCTTGTTTGCCGAAATTTTTCATGGATGTCCGTTAAGACTTTAGTAATGGTGTCAATTGGTCCCGAGGGGCAAAATAAGCACATTTTCAAGTTCAAACGAGACACCAAGCAGGTAAAACAAAATTTTATCAATTTTCGTATGCTATAGTCCATGGATTTTTTGTGATTTGTGATTCTGGCTTATTTTTTACCTAAAGATATCATGGACGTTCGTTAAGACTTTAGTAATGGCGTCAGTTGGTCCCGAGGGGAAAACAAACGCATTTTCAAGTTCAAAAGAGCCCTAAAGAAGGTAAACCCAGATTTTACCGATTTTTGTGTGCTACAATACATGAATTTTTGGAGATTCGAGATTCCGACTTGTTTTTGGTTGAAATTTGTCATGGACGTCCGTTAAGACGTTAGTAATGGAGACAGTTGGTCCCGAGGACCAAACAGATGCATTTTCAAGTTCAAACAAGCCCAAAGTAGATAAACACAAATTTTTGCCGATTTTCGTGTGCTATAATCCATTGATTTTTGGTGATTAAGACGTTCGAAATTTTTCATGGACGTCCGTTAAGACCTTAGTAATGGAGCCAATTCATCCTTGGGTAAAAGGGCGGATTTACAAGTTCAAACGAACCCCAAAGAAGGTAAACCCAGATTTTGATGATTTTCATTTTCTATCCATGGATTTTTTGTGATCCGGGTTTCGGCTTAATTTTTTACCGAAATTTTTCATGGACGTCTGTTAAGACCTTAGTAATTGATCCAATTGGTCTCGAGGGGTAAACGAGCGCATTTTCAAGTTCGAACGAGCTCCAAAGCAGGTAAAACCAGATTTTATCGATTTTCATGTGCTATAGTCCATGGATTTTTTGTGATTCAGGATTCTGGCTTGTTTTTTGCTGAATTTTTTCATTGATGTCCGTTAAGACTTAGTAATGGAGTCAGTTGGTCTCGATGGGAAAAAGGGCGCATTATAAATTTAAAATGAGCCCCAAAGCAGGTAAACCCAGATTTTGCCGATTTTCGTGTGTTATAGTCCATGGATTTTTTGTGATCCGAGATTCAGGCTCATTTTTTGCCAAAATTTTTCAAGGACGTCCGTTAAGAACTTAGTAATGGAGTATGTTGGTACATAGTGGCAAACGAGTGCATTTTCAAGTTCAAACGAGCCCTAAAGCAAGTAATAGTCTATGGATTTTTTGTGATATGAGATTTCGGCTTGTTTTTTGCCAAAATTTTTCATGAATGTCCGTTAAGACCTTAGTAATGGAGTCAGTTAGTCCCGAAGGGCAAACAGACGCATTTTCCAGTTCAAACGATCCTCAAAGGAGGTAAACTCGGATTTTACCAATTTTCCTATGCTATCCATGGATTTTCTATGATCCGGTATTCCGGCTTTTTTTGACCAAAAATTGTCATGGACATCTTTTAAAACCTTAGTAATGGAGCTAGTTGGTCCCGATGGGCAAACGGGAACATTTTCAAGTTCAAAAGAGTCCTAAAGCAGGTAAACCCAAATCTTACCGATTTTTGTGTGTTATAGTCCATAGGGTTTTTGTGATACGAGATTTCGGCTTGTTCTTGGCCGAAATTATTCATGGACGTTAGTTAAGACCTTAGTAATGGAGACAGTTGGTCCGGAGGGGCTAACGGGCGCATCTTTAAGTTTAAACTAGCCCCAAAGCAGATAAATCCAGATTTTACCGATTTTTGTGTGCTAGTCTATGGATTTTTGTGATTCGGGATTCCGGCTTGTTTTTTGGCCGAAATTTTTTATGGACGTTCGTTAAGACCTTAGTAATGGAGTCAGTTGGTTCCGAGGGGTAAACGGGTTCATTTTCAAGTTCAAACGAGCCTCAAAGCTGGTAAACCTAGATTTTGCCAATTTTCGTATGTTATAGTCCACAAATTTTTTGTGATCTGGGATTTCGACTTCTTATTTACCGCATTTTTTCATAGACGTCTGTTAACACCTTATTAATGGAGCCAGTTGGTCTCGAGGGGCAAACATGCACAATTTCAAGTTCAAACGAGCCGTAAAGCTGGTAAACCCAGATTTTTGCCTATTTTTGTGTGCTAAAGTCCATGAATTTTTTGTGATCCGAAATTCGACTTGGTTTTAACTGAAATTTTTCATAGACGTCCGTTATGACTTTAGAAATGGAGTCAGTTGGTCCTGAGAAGCAAACGAGCGCACATTCAAGTTCAAACGAGCACCAAATTAGGTAAACCCAAATTTTGCTGATTTTCGTGTGCTATGGTCCATGGATTTTTTTTTATCCAGAATTCTGGCTTGTTTATGGCCGAAATTTTTTATTAACGTTCGTTAAGACCTTAGTAATGGAGCCAGTTGGTCTCGATGGGCAAACAAGCGCATTTTCAAGTTCAAATGAGCCCAAAGCGGGTAAACCCAAATTTTTTTTATCATTGATTTTTTGTGATCCGGGATTACGGCTTGTTTTTGGTTGAAATTTTTCATGGACATTTGTTAAGACCTTACTAATGGAGCCAATTGGTCCCGAGGGGTAAAATTGAGCAATTTTTCAAGTTCAAACGAGCCCAAAGAAGGTAAACCCAGATTTTGTTGCTTTCTATGTGCTATAGTCCATGAGTTTTTTTGTGATTCGGGATTCTGACTTGTTTTTGGCTTAAATTTTTCATGAACATTTGTTAAGACCTTAGTAACGGAGCTTGTTGGTCCCGAGGGGCAAACATACGCATTTTCAAGTTCAAATGAGCCCTAAAGTAGGTAAACCCTGATATTTTCAATTTTGGTGTATTATAGTCCATTGATTTTTTGTGATGCAGAATTTCGACTCGATTTTGACCAAAATTTTTCATGAACGTCCGTTAAGACCTTTGTAATGGAGCCAGTTGGTCCCAAGGGGAAAACAGGCGCGTTTTCAAGTTCAAACGATCCCCAAAGCAGGTAAACCCAGATTTTGCCAATTTTTGTGTGCTATAGTCTGTGGATTTTTGGTCATTCGAGATTTCATCTTGTTTTTGGCTGGAATTTTTCATGGACGTTCGTTAAGAGCCAGTTTACCCCGAGGGGAAAATGGGTGCATTTTCAAATTCAAACGAGCCCCAAAGCAAGTAAACCTAGATTTTGTCAATTTTCGTGTGCTATAGTCCATAGATTTTTTGTGATTTGGGATTTCGGCTTGTTATTTATCGAAATTTTTTATTGACGTCCGTTAAGACCATATTAATGGAGCCAGTTGGTCCCGATGGGATAACGGACGCATTTTCAAGTTCAAACAAGCCACAAAGCAGGTAAACCCAAATTTTGCCTATTTTCATGGCCTATATGGATTTTTCGTGATCCAGAATTCGACTTGCTTTTGACCGAAAGTTTTCATGGACGTCCATTTAGACCATAGTAATGGAGTCAGTTGGTTCTGAGGGGTAAACAAGCGCACTTTCAAGTTCAAATGAACCCCAAATAACGTAAACCCAAATTTTGCTAATTTTTGTGTGCTATAGTCCATGATTTTTTTGTGATCCAGAAGTCCGGCTTATTTTTGGTAGAAATTTTAATGAACGTTCGTTAAGACCTTAGTAATGGAGTCTATTAGTCCAAATGGGAAAACAGGCGCATTATAAAGTTTAAACGAACCCCAAAGCAGGTAAACCCAGATTTTGCCGATTTTCGTGTGCTATAGTCCATTGATTTTTTGTCATCCGGAATTTCAGATTATTTTTGGCCAAAAATTTTCATGGACATTCGTTAAGACTTTAGTAATAGAGTCAGTTGGTCCCGAGGGGAAAACAGGTGCATTTTCAAATTCAAACGAGCCCCATAGCAGGTAAACCTAGAATTTGTCAAATTTCGTGTGCTATAGTCCATAGATTTTTTGAGATCCGAGATTCCGACTTGTTTTTGGTTGAAATTTAACATGGACGTCTGTTAAGACCTTAGTAATGGAGTTAGTTAATCCCGAAAGGCAAATGGGCGCATTTTCAAGTTCAAATGAGCCCCAAAGCAGGTAAACTACGATTTTGTCGATTTTACTATGTTATAGTCCATAGATTTTTTGTAATTCGAGATTCCGGCTTGTTTTTTGCCGAATTTTTTCATGGACATCCGTTAAGACCATAATAATGGATCAAGTTGGTTCCGAGGTGCAAACGGGTGCATTTGCAAATTAAAACGATCCCGAAGCAGGTAAACCCATATTTTGCCAATTTTTGAGTGCTATAGTACGTGGATTTTTTGTGATCTAGGATTCCTGCTAGTTTTTGGCTGAAACTTTTCATGGATGTCCAACCTTAGTAATAGAGCCAGTTGGCCTAAATGGGCAAACAAGCGCATTTTCAAGTTCAAACAAACCTTAAAGTAGGTAAACCCATATTTTGCCGATTTTTCGAGTGCTATAGTCCATAGATTTTTTGTGATCCGGGATTCCAGCTTGTTTTTTGCCAAAATTTTTCATGGACGTCTGTTAAGACCTTAGTAATTGAGTCAGTTGGTCACTAGAGGCAAATGGGCACATTTTCAAATTCAAATGAGCCCTAAAGCAGGTAAACCCGGATTTTTCCAATTTTTGTGTGCTATAGTCCATGGCTTTTTTGTGATCCGAGATTCCGGCTTGTTTTTGGCCGAAAAATATCAAGACGTCTGTTAAGACCTTAGAAATGGATTCAGGTGGTCTCGAGGGGAAAACAAACGCATTTACAAACGAGTCCCAAAGCAAGTAAACCCAAATTTTGCCGATATTCGTGTGCTATTATAGTCCATGGATTTTTTGTGATCCGCGATTCCGACTTGTTTTTGGCCAAAATTTTTCATGGAGGTCCGTTATGACCTTATAATGAAGCCAGTTCATCTCGAGATGCAAACGTGTGCATTTTCAAGTTCAAACAAGCCCCAAAGTAGATAAACCCAGATTTGGCTGATTTTCGTGTACTATAGTCCATGGATATTTTGTGATTTGGGATTCCGGCTTGTTTTTTGCCGATATTTTTCATGGACGTCCGTTAAGACGTTAGTAATAGAGCCAGCAGGTCCTGAGGGGACCCCACACGCATTTTCAAGTTCTAACGACCCCCAAAGCAGGTAAACACAAATTTTGTCGATTTTCATGTGCTGTCCATGATTTTTTTGTGATTCGGGATTCAAACTTTTTTTTTTGCCAAAAGTTTTCATGGACGTACGTTATTTTTTGCCAAAAGTTTTCATGGACATACGTTAAGACTTTAGTAATCGAGCCAGTTGATCCCGAGGGGCAATCAGACACATTTTCAAGTTCAAATGAGCCTCAAAGCAGGTAAACCTTTATTTTCCGATTTTATTGTGCTAGAGTCCATTGATTTTTTGTGATTCGTGATTTTGGCTTGTTTTTTGTCATAATTTTTCATGGACGTCCGTTAAGACCTTAGTAATGGAGTTGGTTGGTCCCGAGGGGAAAACAGGCTCATCTTCAAGTTAAAATGAGCACCAAAGCAGATAAACCCAGATTTTGCCGATTTTCGTGTGCTATACTCGATGGATTTTTTGTGATCTGGAATTTCGACTTCTTTTTTGCTGAATTTTTTTATGGACGTCATTTAAGACCTTAGTAATGGAGCTAGTTGGTCTTGAGGAGAAAATAAACGCATTTTCAAGTTCAAACGAGCTCCAAAGCAGGTAAACCTAGATTTTATCGATTTTTGTATCACATAGTCCATGAACTTTTCATGATCCATGAATCCGACTTCTTTTTGTCAGAAATTTCTCATGGACGTTTGTTAGGACCTTAGTAATAGAGCTTGTTGGTCTCGGGGTCAAACGGGGGCATTTTAAAGTTCAAACGAGCACCAAAGCAGGTAAACCCATATTTTGCTAATTTTCATGTGCTATAGTCTATGGGTTTTTTTATGATCCGAGATTCTGGCTCGTTTTTGCCAAAAAAAAATCCATGGACGTCCGTTAAGACCTTAGTAATGGAGCCAATTGGTCCCGAGAGGCAAAAGGGCGGATTTTCAAGTTCAAACGAGCGCCAAAGTAGGTAAACCCAGATTTTGCCAATTTTCGTGTGCTATAGTCCATGGATTTTTTGTGATCCGAGATTTCGGCTTGTTTTTGGCCAAAATTTTTCACGGAAGTCCGTTAACACCTTAGTCATGCAGCCAGTTGGTCCCGAGGGGAAAATGGGGGAATTTTCAAGTTCAAACGAGCCCTAAAGCAGGTAACCCAAATTTTGTCAATTATCGTGTGCTATAGTCCATGGGTTTTTTGTGATTCGGGATTCCGACTTATTTTTGGCCGAAATTTTTCATGGACGTCCGTTTAGACCTTAATAATGCAGCCAGTTGGTCCGAGGGGAAAACATGCATATTTTCAAGTTAAAACGAGCCTCGAAGCAGGTAAACCCAGATTTTGCCGATTTTAGTGTGCTTTAGTCAATGGATTTTTTGTGATCCAAGATTCTGGCTTGCTTTTGACCAAAATTTTTCATGGACGTTCGTTATAACCTTAGTAATGGAGCAAGTTGGTCCCGAGGGGAAAACATGCGTATCTTCAACTTAAAACGAGCCCCAAAGTAGATAAACCCAGATTTTGCCGATTTTTGTGTGCTATAGTCTATGGATTTTTTTTTATTTAGGATTCTGGCTTGTTTTTTGCTGAAGATTTGATGGACATCCGTTAAGACCATAGTAATGAAGCCAATTATTCCTGAGGGGAAAACAGGCGCATTTTCAAGGTCAAACGAGCACGAAAGCAGGTAAACCCAGATTTTGCCGATTTTCGTGTGCTATAGTTCATGGATTTTTTATGATTCGGGTTTCTGGCTTGTTTTTGGCTGAAATTTCTCATGGACGTCCGTTAAGACCTTAGTAATGGAGCAAGTTGTTTTTGAAGGGCAAACGGGCGCATTTTCAAGTTCAAACGAGCCCGAAAGAAGGTAAACACAAATTTTGCCGATTTTGATGTGCGATAGTCCATGGATTTTTTGTGATCCAGGATTTTGGTATTTTTTTGGCAGAAAATTTTCATGGATATCTGTTAAGACCTTAGTAATGAAGTCAGTTGGTCCAAAGGGGAAAACGAACGCATTTTCAAGTTCAAACGAGGCCCAATGTAGGTAAATTCAGATTTTACCAATTTTCGTTTCTTATAATCCATGGACTTTTTGTGATCTGGAACGGAATTCCGACTTATTTTTGGACGAAATTTTCCATGGACGTCCGTTAAGACCTTAGTAATGGAGCCACTTGGTCCCGAGGGGCAAACGAGCGCATTTCCAAGTTCAAACAAGCCCTAAAGCAAGTAAACCCAAATTTTGCCGATTTTCATTTGCTATAGACCATGAAATTTTTGTGATCCTAGATTTCAGCTTGTTTTTGCCAGAATTTTTGATGGACATCCTTTAAGACCTTTGTAATTGATCCAATTGGTCCCAAAGAGAAAACGGGCGCATTTTCATGTTCAAACGAGCCCCAAATCATGTAAACCCAGATTTTGCCAATTTTTGTGTGCTATAGTCCATGGATTTTTTGTGATCCAGGATTCCGGCTTGCTTTTGGCTGAAATTTTTCATGGACGTCCGTTAAGACCTTAGTAATGGAGCCAGTTCGTCTCGAGGGGCAAACGAACTCATTTTCAAGTTCAAATGAGCCCCAAAGCAAGTAAACCTAGATTTTGCTGATTTTCGTGTGCTAATAGTCCATGGAATTTTTGTGATCTGGGATTTCAGCATGTTTTTGCCGAAATTTTTGATTGACGTCCGTTTAGACCTTTGTAATGGAGCAAGTTGGTCTCGAGGGGCAAACAAGCGCATTTTCAAGTTCAAACGAACCCCAAAGCAGTTAATCCCAGATTTTGCTGATTTTCGTGTCTTATAGTCCATGGATTTTATGTGATCTGGGATTCTATCTTGTTTTTGGTCGAAATTTCTCATGGACGTTCATTAAGACCTTAGTAATGGAGCAAGTTGGTTTTGAAGGGCAAACGGGCACATTTTCAAGTTCAAATGAGCCCCAAAGAAGGTCCATGGATTTTTTTGTGATCCGGGTTTTCGACTTGTTTTTGGCCTAAATTTTTCATGGACATCCGTTAAAATCTTAATAATGGAGCCAGTTGGTCCTGAGGGGAAAACATGCGTATTTTCAAGTTCAAACGAGCCCCAAAGCAGGTAACCCAGATTCTACTGATTTGCATGTGCTATAGTCCATTGATTTTTTGTGATCCGTGATTCTAGCTTGTTTTTTTCCAAAAATTTTAATGGACGTTTATTAAGACCTTAGTAATGGAGTCAGTTGGTCCCGAGGGGCAAACAGATGCATTTTCAAGTTCAAACGAACCCCAAAGCAGGTAATCCCAGATTTTGCCAATTTTAGTGTGTTATAGTCCATGGATTTTTTGTGATCCAGAATTTTGGTTTGTTTTTTACCAAAATTTTTCATGGGCGTCTGTTAAGACCTTAGTAATGCAGCATTTAGTCCCGAAGGGAAAACGGGGGCATTTTCAAGCTCAAACGAGCCCCAAAGCAGGTAAAACCAGATTTCACCAATTTTCGTGTGCTAGTCCATGGATTTTTTGTGATTCGGGTTTTCAACTTGTTTTTTGCCGAAATATTTCATGGACATCCCTTAAGACCTTAATAATTGAGTCAGTTGGTCTTGAGAGGCAAACGGGAGCATTTTCAAGTTCAAACAAGCCCCAAAGAAGGTGGTAAACCCAGATTTTGCTGATTTTCGTGTGCTATAGTCCATTGATTTTTGTGATTCGAGGTTCCTGCTTGCTTTTGGCCGAAATTTTTCATGGACGTCTGTTAAGACTTTAGTAATAGAGTCAGTTGGTCGTGAGGGGTAAACGGGCGCATTTTCAAGTTCAAACGAGCCCCAAAGCAGGTCAATCCAGATTTTGCTAATTTTTGTGTATAATAAATAGTCCGTGGATTTTTTGTGATCCTGGATGTTGGCTTGTTTTTGGCCGAAATTTATCATGGATGTCCATTAAGACCTTAGTAATGGAGCCAGTTGGTCTCGCTAGGCAAACAGGCGCATTTTCAAGCTCAAACGAGCCCCAAAGCAGGTAAACCCAAATTTTGTCAATTTTTGTGTGCTACAGTCCATGGATTTTTTGTGATTCAGGATTACGGCTTGTTTTTGTTCGAAATTTTTCATGGACGTCCGTTAAGACCTTACTAATGGAGCCAGTTGGTCCCAAGGGGCAAACGAGTGCATTTTCAAGTTCAAACGATCCCCAAAGCAGGTAAACCCAGATTTTGTCAATTTTCATGTTCTATAGTCCATGGATTTTTTGTGATCTGGTATTCTGGCTTGTTTTTGGCCGAAATTTTTCATAGACGTTCATTAAGACCTAGTAGTGAGGCCAGATTCTCCCTAGGGGTAAACAGACGCATTTTCAAGTTCAAACTAGCCCCAAAGCAGGTAAACCTAGATTTTTCCGATTTTCGTGTGCTATCGATGGATTTTTTGTGATCTGAGATTTCGGCTTGTTTTTTGCCGAAATTTTTCATGGACGTCCGTTAAGACCTTAGTAATGGAGTCAGTTTGTCATGAGGGGTAAACAGGCATATTTTCAAGTTCAAACGAGCCCAAAGCAGGTAAACCCAGATTTTTTTGATTTTCGTGTGCTATAGTCCATGGATTTTTTGTTATCCGGGATTCCTTCTTGTTTTTAGCTGAAATTTTTCATTGACGTCCGTTAAGACCTTAGTAATGGAGCCAGTTGATCCCGAGGGGCAAACAAACGCATTTTCAAGTTCAAACGAGCCCCAAAGCGAGTAAACCCTGATTTTGCCAATTTCGTGTGCTATATAGTCCATGGATTTTTTGTGATCCGAGATTCCGGCTTATTTTTAGCCCAAATTTTTCATGGACGTCCGTTAAGACCTTAGTAATGGACCAGTTGGTTCTGAGGGGCAAACTGGCGTATTTTCAAGTCCAAATGAGCCCCCAAAACAGGCAAGCCCAGATTTTTTACCGATTTTCGTGTGCTATAGTCCATAGATTTTTTGTGATCCGAGATTTCGGCTTGTTTTTTGCCAAAATTTTTCATGGACATACGTTAAGACCTTAGTAATGGAGTCAGTTGGTCCTGAGGGGTAAAATGGTGCATTTTTCAAGTTCAAACGAGCCCCAAAGCGAGTAAACCCTGATTTTATCGATTTTCGTGTGCTATAGTCCATGAAATTTTTGTGATCCGGGATTTTGGCTTTTTTTTTGCCGAAAATTTTCATGGACGTCCGTTAAGACCTTAGTAATGGAGCAGTTGGTCCCCAAGGGAAAACGGATGCAGTTTCAAGTTCAAACGAGCCCCAAAGCAGGTAAATCCAGATTTTGCCAATTTTTCGTGTGCTATAGTCTATGGATTTTTTGTGATCTGGGATTCAGGCTTTTTTTTTACCGAAATTTTTCATGGACGGCTGTTAAGACCTCAGTAATGGAGTCGATTGGTCCTGATTGGCCAACATGTGCATTTTCAAGTTCAAACGAGCCCCAAAGCAGGTAAACTCATATTTTACCGTCTTTTGTGTGCTATAGTTCATAAATTTTTTGTGATCCAGGATTCCGATTAGTCACAGAATATTTTGGGTATTTTTTTACACCTTTCTGAGAGAATAAGTAATTATGTAAATATGAAGCCTATCCAACTTAAGATTATAGATAAAAACGAAAAATATAACCAAAATAGAGCTAGAATTAATCTATTTAGAGTTTAATGTAGTAAAAATTATATAATTTTATGTGAGTTGTAACATATAGTTTCATTTTTCCTCCTAGGCATTATTTTCATTTGGGCCTGATTTTTTTTATGGGTAAATAACTTAAATTTATTAGTATAGTACTTTTTCCACTTCAATTTGCAGAACTACAGATTATATTTTTTACTTCGGATACATGTATTTATAACACACAAATACTTATATCCGAGATACATAGTAATAAGATACATATTATTAAATCTAACCAATTAACAAATGTAACTAAAAGCCATATATTAAGAAGTAAATCACGCTTGCATCAACTTTGTAATATTCTAGCACATCACAATCTGTAAAAAAAATTAAATAATCAAAATCCTTCTATTTTTTTTCGCGAGATTAAACAAACTTTACACCTTTTTTCTCCCTAGTTCTTTTCAATAATTTCAAGGTTTGTTTGTTCAAACTATGACAAATATCACTATTTTATGAGACATTCCAAAACGTAAATTTTTGATAATATTTATGATGGATATAAAATTGAGACGGAGGGAGTAATATGTAAGCAACTACATCAAAATAGTGCGCAATTGTCCTAAATGTCGATTTGGGAGTATTTTTTTGGTTATTCCCTAGGGTATTTCAACACCTATCAAGATTAGAACTATTTTTACAAAATTAGCATGACACCTAGAAATTTGTTAAATCATGTTAGAGATATTTGACATTATTATATGCATTATTTTAGTGACATTCTTAATTTCTAAATTGGTCACCTAAAGATAAAAATCATAAAAAATGGACAAGAGAAGTTGCCAAAGCTTTCTAAGGAATTCAGGGAAGTGATAACATTGGATCAAATCATAACATAATTATTAGTATTATTATTTGTTTGTGGGGGGGGGGGGGGGTAATGATGGTGATCGAGCTAGCTTACATCCTACTAGTGCATGTACTAGTAACTCTACCCGACATGGCTTAGACAGACAGGAAGAAACCACCTATCATATTTTGTTTGTTGTCTCTGTTGAGATTTGAACTCTAGTCTCCAAATTTCACCCACTTCATGAACCGCTAGGCAAGGGTATAGCAATTCAACAAAGTTCCGGAGAAAACATAACATGCTTTGTTATTGAATCAACCAAAGAGATAATTTTTTTCAATTGCTTCAATGTTGCTTTTTCTTTTCCATCACCAACTGCTTCATTCTTCAATGACGCTTACATTCTCCCAAGAAATTTTGCCTATAAAAAGTACATATTTTCATGTTAATATAAAATCTATGCAAAGAAGCTATTAAAGTGTTTAAAATATTTACTACATTGTTCGAGCAGTGGAAACAGTCATTAATGCTTGCATTGGGGTAGATTGTCTACATCACACCCCTTGGGGTCTAGCCCTTCACCGGACCCCAACTAATGTGGGATGTTTTGTGCATCGGGATGCCCTTTTTACCTTTTTAAGAACTTCCTAAGACATGAAAAGATTTATCGAACCGATCACATAAGTATGGGATAGAAAGATTTCAACCCAGGGTGATTTTTAACATTCAAGTAAAAATTGCATTATCCAAGATTCATACCAAATATAGTCAAAGTTTATGCGTATATAAGATGATCAAAAAAATAAAAGATGCTTCTCAAATGAAAAACTTACCATGAAATTTCCATAGTGGTTTCACTCCATCTGTAACCACCTCAAACATTATGCGATCTCCCTCCTTTAAGCAATATGCCTCGCGGAATTTATCCCATCCACCTCTAATACACACACTAGTACCAAAAGGACGTAAAATTAAATTCCACGACCTTTGCCGTTCATCTGTAATAATCACATCGCATTTCTTCCTGATGAGACCATTTCTGAGTGCAAATTGTTTTGGAAGGCACTGAAAGGGTATATCACCATTTGCACTCATCAGTAGAACAGTTCTTAGGTTCATATTTTCACCAAAATTAACTCCAAAAGAAAGAGAAAAGAATAAAATGATACACATGATCATATTAGCCTGAACATTCTAGAAAGATTTGCATGAAAAGGGGTTTTAAGCTTACCAAATAACCATATGTAAGGCAATATGGTTTAATAGTGCATACAAAACGAGAATGGTCAGAAGGCTTGTGATTAGCAGCTTCTACATGGGGAAACGCCTTTCTTGATGACATGATGCTGGGAGTTGGTTTGTCTGTTACAAGATAATTGTACAAAAACTCATGTCAAGACATGAAGTATGACAGAGATAACAATTAAAAGAACGAACAGTTTCCAAACATCTACCCCATCTTTTGGATATTTTTCAAAACCAGTAGGGCTCAATCTCCAAAGTAGACCTTTCTTGAAATTTCTTATGGCTTCCAAATATTACCAAGGAAACAAGAACAATGTTATGGAAATAAAGCTTAATGATTTATATTTTAATTTGACTAGTCTAGAAATGTGAAAAGAATTAGTATACTTGTATTAACTGTGTTATGCTATCAATGCACATATTAATACAACATACTTAAAGTCACCACCCTCTCTCAACAAGGGAAGAAACGAAGAAAATATGGGGCTACGCAAATTAGAGAAGAATAATATACTTAAGTAGAGTTTACTAGGAGTTGTAAAAGTGCTCTTACATATGATTATTCAACCCTAGTTCTTTAAGCAACATGTTTGTATAATTACCAAATAAAAAATACTGCCAAGGAAGGTTGAGGAAGAAGTGATAGTAGACCATCTTAATTGACTCAAACACAAACATTGGAAAAAAAGGCATACTATTTTTCGAATAGCTGTTTAACTCTTTTCAAGAAAAAGAACTTGTATAGATATATTCTTTAATATCGTTTTAAAGCGTATTAATTTTCTGAACTTTATGAAGTACAACATATGAAAATTTATCCTCATAGAACCAGGGACAGGATCTTTAGAACAATCAATATATATACTTGAGTGAACAAATAGAGCAAACTGCCAGTTTACGATGAATCATAACCTATGAAAGATGAAGCACAATTCTTATAACAAGAAAGATCAACTTCTAAAAAAAAAAACTATAAAAGAAAGGACCACATTATATGACACTTCAAATACACTTTAAAAAATTAGGCTGAATATATTCCACACATAGGAACATTTCACAAAGATCATTGCATAAAACATTTTCCAACTGTATGGTTGATTAAATTTTTGAAAATTCAGTTGTTCATAAATTATGTGTAATACATTTTTGAACAACCAAACACAAACAAATTTCATGGTGTATATTACAAAGTAAACAAATCGTTGAGGTCGCACAAATGAGAGGGTTTACCAAGAAATTTCCATTTTGGTTTTTTCTCCCTTAGTAACAACCTCAAACATTATATGATCTCCCACCTTAAAGTCATTTGCAACACATAATTCATGCAATCTACCTCCAATATAGACTTGAGAACTTTAAGGTAGTCAGCCTTAAATTGCCTTTATCTTCTATCTCTAATAATCAGACCATATTTTTTGTTGGTGAGATCATTTGCCAGTGAACATTGTACAGGAAGGTGCTGAAATGGCTTTGTAACATTTGCACATATCATCAAACATTCATTTGCTTCATATTTTCACCGTAAATAACTCAAATAAACAAAGAGAGGGAAAAGAAAATGGTGCAATGTTTCATTTATTCTGAATTCTTGATGGGTTAAGGGAGCCTGAGTTTGAGACTTAACCAAGAAACCATTTGAAAAGTAATACGGTCTAACAGTGCATTAAAAATGAAATTGACCCAGCGGTTTGTGAGTAGCAGCTTTCACATATTATTTCAACAACAACATGCCCAATGTGATCCCACAAGTGGGCTTTAGGGAAGGTGGGGTATACGCAAACCTTACTCTTACCTTTTGTGGGGTAGAGAGGTTGTTTTCGATAAACCCTCGGCTCAAGAGTTATTATTTATCATTTATAAATTCAGTAAAGTTTTCAGTGAAGTGGTGTCATCTAGGCAAGGTGTGTCTGCCCATGGTGTACATAACAAAGTAAAAAGATCCTTGACAAAAGGTAGAAAGGTAGATATGTAAATCATTGGTTTAAATGAGAAACTTACCGTGAAATTTCCATATTGGTTTTTCTCCATTCACAACCACCTCAAACATCATATAATCTCCCTCCTTTAAGTCATTCGCAACGCAGAATTCACTCCATCCACCCAATAAATGGACTATAGAATTGTGGGTATATAGCCTTAAATTCCATGATCTTTCTCTTTTATCTCTGATAATCAGACCACATTTCTTGTTGATGAGACCATTTGCCATGGCAAATTGTTTAGGAAGGCGCTGAAATGGTTTATATTTTGCACTCAAACATATGATATGCTTCATACTTATTCTGTAAATAACTCCAACAAACAGAGGAGGAAAAGAGAAAATGGTGCAAATGTGTCCTTTAGCCTGGACATTCTTGAAGGGTTAAAGGGAAATGAGTTGTGAGACTTACCAAGTAACCCTTTGAAATGCAATATGGTCTAAGAAAGCATTCAAAATGAGATTGACCAATAGGGTTGTGAGGAGCAGCTTCTGCATGGGGAAAAGCCTTGCACTGTTAATTTTAGACAATTCCATAAGAACTTAAATATGACTAATAATCAAGATGAATAGCATCTAAATATCCACTCCAACATTTGGCTAAGTTTTCATCTAGATTGAAACTTATTGTAAAACTAAGGGAGAACTAACTTGCAATTCTTCAAGTACTAAGCTAAAAGACTCTAAAGGTCTTACCTTTGAATTCAGAATTTTTGGAAGGCTCTTCAACAGTGCTGGGGTTTGTTAGGTCTGTTACATGGTAATACACAAACCCGAGTCACAAACTTAAGTATACCAAAAAGAATACAATTAAAATATGAATATTGTCTAAATATCCACCCCATCTTTTTGCATATCTTCTCGATATTAGTAGGACTTCACTCCCCAAAGTAGACCTTTCTTAAAATTTCTTTCTGCTTCATGATGTTATAAAATAAAGTTTAATGATTTAAAATTTGAATCTCATCAGATTTAGAAGTGCACAAACAAGAATACTTATACTTGTATGAACTGTGCTGTGCCAACATACTGAAAATCACCACGACCCCCTCAACTTGTACAAGCAATGAAGAAATTCAAGGGCCAAGCAAGTTAGAGAAAGGGTCACATACTTTGGAGTTTAGTAGGACTTGTAAAAGTGTTTTTATGGGTTAAAATGACTATTGGATCCATTGTTCTTTCAGCAACAAGTTTGTACAGTTACAAAAATGACTGTCTAGAAAGGATGAGGAAGAATTTATAGAAGACTATCTTAATCAACTCAAACACACACGTATTTGGGTTTACCTCTGGGAGCCTCGAATAATGATCTTTCTATATGGAATTCGGTGCTTTAGAGGGTTGACAAGAGGCATGGAGGTTGGTAGAAAAGAGTATTTGTCCAAAGGCGTGAAGAAGGTGATTATTAAGAGCACTTAATCAAGCATTCCCACTTATTTTATGTTCTTATTTCATGCTCCTATCAGAGTTATGGAAAAATTGAAAAGGCTTCAAAGAAACTTCCTTTGGTATCCAGCGGAGGGGAAAGGAATCACTTGGTCTGTAGGGAGACAGTGACAGCTTCTAAAAATTGGGATGGCCTTGGAGTTAAAGATTTGAAGGTCTTTAACAAAGCTTTGTTGGGGAAATGGTTGTGGGAATTCAGGGTGGAGGTTCAATCATTATGGAGAGGGGTGATAGTACATAAACATGGTGAGATGGAAGAGGGATGGAGAACTACTGATATTATGTTGCCTTTCGGGTGTGGTGTGTGGAGGAATATCACGAAGGGATGGGTAGAACTTTATGATAATATCTCTTTCAGGGAATGAGATAGGAGTAGAGTAAGTTTTTGGAGAAATATATGGTGGAGATACTTTGTTAAAAGATAAGTTTCTAAACATTTATAGGGTTTTTGTTCAAAGGGAGGCGGTAGTCCAGCAAATAAGGGGGACACAAGGGAAGAATTGTTTTGGGATTTGAGGTTCAGAAAGAATTTCCAGGATTGGGAGGTAAATGAATTTCAAAGTTTACAAGCTTTACTCCATCAACATTGTGAGCCTCCCCAAAGGCCCGATACGCTGAGATGGAAGTTGGGGAACAATTGTGTGTTTTCTGTCTAAGTTCTTTTACGAGAAGCTTTTGGTGAGGGCAGGAGGAAAGCAAAAAGAACTACATGGGTACAAGGAATATGACTACATGTACATAGTATCCTAACTATGGAGAAAAGCAAAAAGGAAAATCCCATAGATCTATTATCAATCCCTATAATTATCCTAATTATGTATACAAGGAATATGACTACATTAATCCTTTTAACAATAACAAAGTAAAAAGATCGTGAAAAAAAAGAAGTTGCTTTAAATGAGGAACCTTACCATGAAATTTCCAGATTGGTTGTTTTCCATTAGTAACAACCTCAAACATTATTTGATCTCCCGCCTTTATGTCATTTGCAGCACAGAATTGGCCCCATCTTCCTCCAATACAGACAAGAGAACAAGAGGTATATATCCTTAAATTCCACGACCTTTGTCTTTCATCTCTAATAATCAAACCACAATTCGTGTTGGTGAGACCATTTGCCTTCGCAAATTTACTAGGAATGCGCTGAAATTGTTTATAACGATTTGCACATTTCATCAAAAAATTCATATGCATCATATTTTACCGTAAATAAATAACTCCAACTGATAAAGAGGAAAAGAAACAGAATAGTGCTTATGTTCCCTTTGAGACTTACCAAGTAACCATTTGCAAGGAAATACTGTTTCACCGTGCATACAAACTGAGATTGACCAGAAGGGTCATGAGGAGCAGCTTCTGCACGGGGATATGGCTTTGCTTTAATGAAAAAAATGATCACAAATAAAACATGAAAAAGTATCTACATCCATCAACTCATTTGGCCAATTTTTCATCTAAATAAATTGAAACTTATGTTAAGATTATGGCTATTAACTTGCAAGTTCATCAAGCATGAACTAATGGACTTTAAGATGTTACCTTCCGATTCGAATTTCTTGCAAGTCTCTTCAAAAGTATGGGCTTCTGTTTCTTCTTGTTGCAAATTCTTTGCATATTCTGTTGATCATAGTGAATTTAGAACCTTCTCACAAATGAAGCCAAAGCTCTTTAAACACCATTAAGTGTCAGTGGTGATTCTCTGCCATCCTTGAAGAAATTTGAAGATTTCAAGTTTTTTTTTTATCATTACTACCTCCCGTTCAAGCTTGGAGGATGTACACTCCTATTTATGGAACGATGATTGAACCTCAGTTTTCTAACATTAGACAACAATGTCCTACAATTAGCACTAGAAGCTTCGATGATTCAGAACACCAAATTTGGTAGGTTTTAGATAGAAAGAATTATTTGTAAAGCAATAAATTGGAGACCAAGCTACTTTCTTGTAAAAAGAGGTCGAAAAGGGAAGACAGAGAAGAATGGTTGCCTCGATGCATATTAGCTGTTTTACTTGCTGTTCTCAAACTTAATCTTGATTGTGTCCACGTTGAAACAATCAAACAAATGTGCTTCTTGACTCCACTTTACAGTGGTGCTTAAACTGCAAAAATACTTTCCAAGGAATGTCGATGTGAGAAATAAAGGCACGCAACAAATATTATTGAGATGTGAAACTACTATTGTCTTACACTGAGCCCTATTTATACCTATACTTTATACTATATAATAAATGTTTCCAATGTGGGACACTAAGTGTAATATTAGATATATGAACTATCTATCCCCTTGAAGCCGGTGCATACAAGTCATATGTACCGAGCTTGATACAGATGTAACTAATACAAGGGGACTAAGTAGTGAAAATATCCACAAGTTGTTCATTTGACTTCACAAATTTTGTGATAATATTTTCTGAGAGCGTTTTAAATGTTTAGATGTTTACGAAGAACAATTTATAACAGATTTGAACAACCAGACACAAAACAAATAATTTTATCCAAGAAGTTATGAAGTGTCATGGTGCATATAACTAAGTAAAAGGATCGTGAAAAATAAGAAGTTGCTTTAAATGAGGAACCTTACCATGAAAGTTCCAGATTGGTTGTTCTCCATTAGTAACAACTTCAAACATTATTTGATCTCCCTTCTTTATGTCATTCGCAGCACGGAATTCACTCCATCTTCCTCCAATATAGACTTGAGAACAAGAGGTATATATCCTTAAATTCCATGACCTTTGTCTTTCATCTCTAATAATCAAACCACATTCTCTGTTGGTGAGACCATTTGCCTTCGCAAATTTACAAGGAACGCGCTGAAATTGTTTATAAAAATTCACACATTACATCAAACAACTCATATGCATTAGATGCTCACTTAAATACTCCAATAAACAAAGAGGAGAAAAATAAACAAAATGGTGCATATGTTTCCTTTGAGACTTACCAAGTAACCATTTCTAAGGCAATACGGCATAACAGTGCATATAAACTGAGATTGACCAAAAGGGTTGTGAGTAGCGCCTTCTGCATGGGAAATGCCTTGCTTTAATAAAAAAATGATTACAATTAAAACATGAAAAGCAACTAAACATCCACTCAATCATTTGGCAAATTTTTCATCTAAATAAACCGAAACTTATTTTAAGATTAAGGAGTCGTTTGGTTGCTGGTTAGGAAGTGAGTTATCCATTTATTAAAATCAACATAATTAGTACCATGTTTGGTAGCATTTTAGTTGTTATGTGTAAAATTCAGCACACCAAGTACGGTGTTTGGTTATAGAACAACACATATATACGTTGTAGTCAAATACTTGTAATAAATTTAAAAATAAAATATTTCAGAGAATACCTGATGGACTTGAATCCCGCACCAGATATTCGTGTAGCTATGGGTAGAATAGTTCATAACGTAAAGCATGCATGGAGAACAACACACCTATTGATGTATTCCCTTTCTTGAGAGGAGTGCTGAATGAGTCCAAAGTTTACATTTTAAAAGATTGACCATGAGGCAAGGTATTATTATACAGAAATGTGAGTTTGCTACTTTTGTCATCTTAAAAGAGCCACAATGAAATGTTATCTGTTGCTCGATTTTGTTATGCATCTTGATACTTGTTGTCAACCTTTTCTTGCTACCCTTCTCCAAATAACTTTTCTTTTTGAACCAAGGGTCTATCGGAAACAACCTCTCTATCCTACCAAGGTAGGATAAGGTTTGCGTACATCTTACTCTCCCCACACCCCACTTGTGGGATTACACTAGGTATGTTGTTGTAGTTGATGTAAGTACGGTGTTCAGTTACCAATTTACAGTCCCGTATCATCAATACATGTATAAGTTATGACAAAATCTATTTACTTATTTATGCAAGGTAGAATATGGATTAAGTAATACATGAATAACTAAACCCTGCAATACTAATACTTGCATAACTCTAACCAACAACCAAACAAGTTGTAAGGGTATTAACTTGCAAATTCATCAACTATAAACAATTGGACTCTAAAGATGTTACCTTTGAATTCAAAATTCTTGAAAGTCTCTTCAATAGTACGGACTACTTCTTCTTCTTCTTCTTCTTCTTGCAAATACTCTGCATATTCTCTATCACAATGACTTAAATTAAAGACGGAAACATCAAATTCCAAGTCTCCTTCTTGTCTAAAAATCAACATATCTCCTAACTTCAAATCATGCTCCTCCGCGAATTGTCCCCAACCCTCTTCCAGTTTCTGTCCATTTAGCTTCACCACCCATTTCTTACCACCCTTCTTCAGTATTGCATGTCCCTTTTCCTCACATCTTTCCAAATACTTCAAGAAACCATCTGGAATTTTCTGCAGTACAACATAAAACTTGACCCAAATAATCATGCTGCTTTTTTTAAAAAAGAAATAGTTTTTTTTTTCTTTTCTGGGATAAATTCTTCCACCTCCATATACATTTATTACTCCCCCGTGGCGGAGCCAGGATTTTCACAAAATATAACTAAAAAATAATTTTAACCATATATAAACAGTGTAAAAGGGATTCGAACCCTACCAGGCTCCACCCCTGAATTTACTCCCTACATTACAATTTATGTGTTCTGATTCAGAATACAAGAGTTAATCTAACTAATTCTCAGTGTAAATTGGAACATAGAATCCTCAAATTTTAAATTTACATTAAAAAATATGGCTCTCACTCTCCAAATAATAACTAAAACACATTAATTGAAACAAAGGGAGTAAAACATAGGAAAAAATTGAATATTTTTTTAAAAAAAATAATTACTCACAAGACTATTCTTGAAACCTGGAAGAAGGGGTTTGAAAAAGTGAGGTTTGACTGAAGTGACTTTCATGTCCGCAAAGAAGATGCAGCAAGTACTACTGTGAACCAATCATCCTTTTGTTTCTAGAAAGTTTCAATACAGTTGAAAGGGAAACCAAATTAGTATTTGCTAATTGAATGGAAACTTTGATATCAGCAAACAAAATGCAACAGCTTTTTCCAAGTGGACTGTGTTGAAGAAGAAGAAGAAGAAAAATTGGAGAAACGGACTCAGTTTCATTAAATTAGACAAAATTTTAGTGTTTTTGGGAGTTGGACAAATAAAGGCAAAGAGAAATGGGGGACTTGGGAAGAAAAATTTAAGAGAAACACATTGTACCTGGAGTTGTCAAAATGGGCTGGTTCAATTTAATTCAATTCAATTCTAATGGACTCGAGAGTTAAATGGATTGGGATGGATTGGTCTTTTTAATTAAATGACCTATAAAATAGCAGTCCAGCTTAGCCCTAAGTAGGCCACGGATTGGAACGAGTTGTCCCTTCAACCAAAAAATTAACAATATTTCCCTCTTAGAAAGAGTACGAACGTTGATGTCTGATTAACACGACATCAATACATACATAAATTCATTCATGAATTACACATACTTCAGGAAATATTTATAAAACAAAAACATAATAGCCAAGATACAACATTCATAAGATTCATTCGAGCAAAAAATATTACATGATCACTATTTTCATAAACAAGACAATAAAGGAGAAGTAGAAAATTAGGCATAAAAACAAAAGTAAAAGAGGTCAAAGATTCGTAATTATAATGGAGTAATGAACTTGGGCAAATAAGAAAATTTAGTGGGCTAATGGCCCTAAAATGTAAAAAATATATAAAGAAGTTAGTCTTGATTTTATATTGAAATTTTAAAAATATTTATTGACAAAATCTTAACAAATAAAACACTACTTAAAATATATATAATAATATTTTTAAAATTCACAGGCTGGCCTCTGAGGCTTGCGGGTTGGACCTACGAGGCCAGCGGGCCAAATGAGACTGAGCTAAAAGTCTCGTTCCTAAATGGGCTGGAAAAATTAAGCCCGACCTCATTTAATTAGAGGGTTGGATTAGGCCGACCAAGCCCATTTTGACAGCTCTACTTGTATGTGGGGGTGAGTATCGGTCTGTTCGGTTTCGTTTTTATGTACTATTGATTAGGTTTATTGGTTTTCAGTTTCTTAAATACGTTAAATCAATAACAAAGTAATAAGATATTCTTTATCAGTTTTTGGTTTATCGATTTTTTGTCATTAATGATTTGGTATTAGTTTACCTAATAAGAAAATATATGATTTCTCACTTCTCTAACAATTTGACACAATACATTGAGACAAGCAAATCAATTGTAAATGATTTGATATAGTGAAACAAGAAATATAATGAGAAATTGCATCAATAAGAGTAGATTTAGTACGAAGGCTATAACAACGTGTTACAACAAAAACATAATATGGAATTTCTGATGTGAAGTAGAAGTACGATGACGTGTCAAGTGTGTAGACCGTAGTGTAGAGTACGGATATAGTGTCTAGTTTATATTAAATTATTAATATTTAATATTTATGAAGGGTATAGTCTATAGTAGTAACTTACTATCGTCTTAATGAGTTATCGGTTTACCCAATAACCCAATACTAAAAATCAATACCAAACTGATAGCCCAATAATTATTTTTTTTATAAAACCATTAAAAAATCGTTAACCCAAATAGCAATGACCCAATAACATTTTTTTCGATTCGGTTTATTGGTCGGTTCGATTTTTGCACACCCCTACTTGAATGTGGGTAAATAATGTGGTGTCAAAATCAGTCCACAAAATTATGACGTTTAAATTTATAAATAATTGGACGATTTAATGTATTAATTGAATTTATTTTAATTTGTTTCGTGTATAGCTTATTTTGAAATTATGTTGATATACCGGTTAGATTGACTCAGGAAAAAAAGTCAAATATTTTTAAGAAAACTTTTTTTTTAAAATCACAAAATAAGGGGGAAATTAATTATTAGGTATCCAAATAAAATATAATAAAACTAATTTTGAATTTAAAACTAAATAAAAATTGAATGAATTGAGTTATAACTTAAATTTTTAGTCTATTTCTGCCCAATTTTTTTAAAACAGAAATAGCAATTGAATAGATTATTGACAGGCGAAAAAAAAACTCGTAATATTTGAAACCCTTTGGATTCAGAAATAAAATTCTCTTATTTTAATTTATTTAATAAAAAAACATTTTATTTGGCAGTGTAAAAAAATACTCATGAAGTTGGGGTCAAACTAAAATTACAAAAAAGATAAATAGAAATGGTTTTAGGGTTAGTAGGACTTTTGGTTGCTTTAATAGTGATAAATTCTAATTTTGATTCTTATAATATACAATATATTTAATCTTCAATTAATTCACAGTTTTGTGTTTTCTCTTTATATAGAAAAACGTCATATTTTAATTAGTTTTAGAAGTATATTACCCATAAATATAGAACAATAATGTAAACTTAACCTAACACTTATAACGTGTTACAATTCTTTTCAAATTAATATGACGAAAAAATAAATTTCATATTAAAAGTGGATGAAATCATAACAAAATGAAGAAAAAAAAAGTTAACAAATTTTTCAATGAACATATCAGACCCTCATTGATTTGATGCACAAAACATGTCACATTCACACAGAATCTAGGGAAGGGATGTGACATGCATACATAGAGAGAGATACATTCAATTGCGCTTCATTGTTCAACCAATCTCCAGATTTTTTGTGCCTACAAAATACATTAGCTTATGTAAGTCAATGTAAAATTTGCAAGGAAGCCAAATGGATTATAATGTTGTGTGACATTCTTTCAAGTGTTCACATAATTTTCAAACTCTTTTCCATGTAATTAATTAATGAATTCCTTTTTCAAAGAGTTAAATGGTCAATGGAACAATCAATAGTTTATGTGCACAACAACTAGTTGACCTAGCTAGTCAGCCTCGAGGTGTTTTTTAGGAAAAGGGCAATGTTATACAGTTATGGTAAGCATGATCAGTTTGGCCTAAAAAAGACTTACCAAGAAATCATTTGAAAGGCAATAGGGTCTAACAGTGCATACAAAACGAGAATAACCAAATGGCTTCAGATTAGCTGCTTCACCATAGAGAAATGACTTGTTTAATGACTTGATGTTGGGGCTTGGTTTATCTGTTACACGGTTAATTGCACACAAATCTATATCGATAAGCTAAGTATGATAAACAACTACGCCTCAGTCTCAAACACAAACATTTCACAAGAAATTTAAAGCCTCGCCATGAAATTTCCATACAGGTTTTTCTCCGTTGGTAACAACTTCAAACATTCTACGATCTCCCACCTTTAAACCATTTGCATCACGGAATTCCTTCCATCCACCTACTATATAGATCTCAGAACCGTAGGCAGTTAGCCTTATATTCCACGACCTTTGTCTTTCATCTCGTATAACCAAATCACATCTCATCCTCATCCTCGTCCTCGTCCTCTTCTTGTATTTGCGTACACTCTGCATATTCTCGGTCACAATAAGTTGAATCGAAGATAAAAACCTCAAATTCCATATTTCCTTCATGTCTAAACACCAACATATCTCCCAATTGCACATCAGGATCCTCTACAAAATTTTCCCCATCCCTCTTCGAATCGATGTTCATTAAGTTTCACTAGACACTTCTTACCAACCCTTCTAAGTATTGCATGTTAATACTGATCATGTCCCTTCAAATACTTCAAGAAACCTACAGGAATTTTCTGCATTAATACAACATAAACTTTAGATTACACTAATTTAGGAGTACATGAAAATGTAGCAACTATCTACCCAAATTATGTTTCTTTTGTGAAACAAAATTCTTCCACCATATTCACTACAACAAGCAGCTTCTAGCAGCAAAAAATATACACATTAACAAAGAGTGTTAAAGTCTTTACCAGCATTAGTTAATTGTCATTGGATCCAATGTCGCTATAAGCTTTAGAGTCATTTACAAAAAGTGTTAATTACCTCTGGAAAAAAAAACATATTTAGCGGCAATTAGGTCATTGCCGTTAATTAAGTGCCGTTGAAATCATTTTTGATGTAGTGATTCTACAAACATAGCAACTACGCCTCAGTCACAAACAAGTTTGGAATATCAGCTATATGAATTCCCACTTCGTCCACAGATAATTATACTCCCTTTCATTTCAATTTGTTTATCTTAATTTCCTATTTAGTCCCTTTCAAAATTGACCTTCACGCAACATGTTTAAGACATAAGATTAAAAGACATTTTGGTATATTCTACGTATTTTTATGGTATGACCATAAAATTCAACTATTTTTACTTTCTTAAACTCGGTATCAACTAAAAACCAGACAAACAAATTGAAATCGAACTAGTAATACATATAGTAGATATAAATGAATGATAAAATTGACAAAAAAGGATTACTCACAACACCATTCTTGAAACCTGGTTGAATAGGTTTGAAAAAATGAGGTTTTTTTGGAGGAATTTTCATTGTAGCCAAGAAAATGCATGCAGTTATACTTACAGACTATAGTGGACAAATGTATAAAGTTCTTTTTTTAAAATAAAATAAAATTGTGAATAATATAATTGGTAAGTGGAATTTAGTGGCAGCAAAGGCACCTTTTCCAATTCAGTGGACTGTGTAACATATACTTATGAATACAAATCCCAATCTTGACTCTTCAAGGCTAAATCCTAATCCCAAAGGGTGCCCAAGAGAAGTACAACCGACGGCGTGTCAATTTACTGCGGTTTCGGGATTCCATAAATTAAATTATTATGATTTTTTTAAAATGTTTAGGTATAAATACTCTTAGATTATGATCGAAATATCAGAGACACACTTTAACTAAATTTATGTCATATACCCCGTATTCATATTTTTTTTGTAATCTTATACACCTTTTAGGTTACGTGGTAACTGGTACGTAACCCAAAAGGTGTATAAGATTACAAAAAAATATGAGTACGGTGTATAGTACATAAATTTAGTTAAAGTGTGTCTCTGAAATTTCGATCATAATTTAGGGAGTTACTTGTGCATTATCCTTTTTTTAAAAGGGCAAACTACATAAATTCACTCGTTTAGGTTCTAATTATTAAGATTATCGATAGTTTCAAATATTACTTCCTCTATCATATTTCGTACTTAAGATACATGAGTATGAATTCATGAGATACATGTATTTGTCGAATTTTAAAATCGAGGTACACGTTTTTTTTGTTTAAATTAATTGGTTGTAACTGATTTTCTTAATTAGAGGAGTAATTGAGAATTTTCGGAATACATGGACAATTAATTTTAAAAATTTAAATTAATCAAATAACTTAATATAAATCGGAAAACATAGAGTGTATCTATGTTTAATTAATTTCATCTTATTATTCTTTGGAATGATAAATTCATTATTATTATTAATAAAAAATAAAAACATGTATATCTTGATAATGTAATTTAATTTATTTTATTTTATTACTCTTAAAATAATAAATTCATTAATTTGATGTATATATTATCAATATACACATCAACATCAACATATAAATTATTAAACCTAAATAAACAGATTATAACTATCTATCAATAATTTCAACACTCATATTCAAATACGTAATTACTCATTTATATATTTCTTTATCACATTCGTACATTGTGAACGTTTATAAGTATCAAATTCCAAATTGTGAGATTAGTTTTGATGCAACTAACAAGTCCAGTTGCTTCAATGTTCCACTCTCTTTGCAACTTTTCCAGAAAATTTGCCTGCAAAAAATAACATTATTTTATAGAAAAAGTGGTTACAAAATCTTCTAGGGATGTTATATATAACTTTCCAAATTATAACAAAATATTTTAAGCCCATTGAAATGGTCTATTTGCAAGAATAATTACACAATTATGAGAAATGTTAGCAAAAAGAATTAAAGTACAATTTATTTTACAATTACTTTACGGGTGATCTAATTGTATAAATATAAATATAAATTTTTAGCACGCAAAATTTAAACTAGACCAAAAAAATGTATAGTAATATACTTTTGCATATCATCATATTTTCACTTTAGTGCGGGTGTAACTGTTGCTGACATCTTTATCCTAGTGGTGGGATTGTGGGAATTCGAATCTCACTATATCCCCTTCTCCAAATCACCTCCCCCTCAAAAAAAATCGTCAAAACATAAAACTTAAACTCGACAAAGAACACTTGCAATGAAATTGTGCTATAGGTATTTTCCCATTATATTCTTGATGAGTTCAAATTTGTAAGCATCTCCTACTTGAAGCCCATTTTCTTCTCTGAATTTTGTCCATCCATTCATAATTCCAAAATGATGGGACTCCCTCCCAAGCCAAACTGACCAACATCTTAGTGCTTCATTTTTAAGAATCATCTCACACTTTCTATTCATCATTAATCCATTTGACTTTGCAAAACCCAATGGAAGATACTACCATAAAAAAAACAAATTCCATCATGTAGAACAAGTTAAAAAACATATCAAACACGATTCCATAAGTGGAGTCTGTAGAGTGTGATGTATACGAAGATCCTACTCTTATTTTGTGAAGATATAAAAATTGTTTCTGATACACTCTCGACTTAAAATACGTTTCAGTTCTCACCAAAAAAAAGAAGAGGACTAATACAAAAAGAGTTCAAGTTTTGTACGCACGCACTTGATGTTTATAACAAGGGAATAATTGCAAGACTAATAATAAATTTAATTTATCAGTTAATTAACCTTGATTAATTAGTAATATGTATTCTCAATTAAATTTTTAATCACTAAGGTTAATTTTGCAAGGTTAGGTGTAAACACTAGGGATAAGTGTATAACTTTAAGTTACCTACTACAATAATATAATAAGAAAATTGAATAAACAACCTATTATAACAGGTTAAATTACACTAACAACGTAAGGTAATTTATTTATTTTTCTTTTGAGTGAATATAATTATTTTAACCCAAATAAAATCAGTTTAAATAACTTACCAAAATTGGTTTGCTGATGCAATAAGGTTTAATAGTTGAAACAAAATAAGGATGATCATCATCACCAGAAGTTGAAGTAGATACTTGTGCATTGAGAGGATTAGAGGGCTTTTTCTTAATCTATATCTGTTTATTAAAAAGAAAAGAGAAACATAATAAGAAAGTGTCACGACATCAAAAATGATTTTTAGCGGCTATTAATTAGTAGTAATTAGTACTCTCTATATATGTTCCTAAATCCTTTACTGATATTGAATCTAATGGCATTTAACTAGTGTAGGTAAAGACTTTAGAACTATTTATTAATGTGCATATTTATTGTCGCTAAAAGTTATTTTTGTTGTAATATGTAATAATTAAGATAAAAGGAAATATAGCAAGTGGATATGTTTCAAAAAAAGAAAAAATTACGTGACACAACAAACTAAAGTTCTATATTTATTAATTAGAAATAATAGTAGTTTTTAAATATTACAAAATATAACGGTAGTTTAGGATTTTTATAGCAGGTATACGCGTGACTATATTGTATACACACAGATACACTTATATGTGTGTGGATACAATATATTATTCATTACATGAATATACTTATTTATGGGCATAAATACAATATATTCACTGTAGAGATACTACATAGTGCATACAAATGGATACTTATTTATGGGTGTGAATGCTATATATCCTGCTATGTTTTGAAACCAAAATACAAAAAACAACAACATTTTAGTCCAAGATAAAGAAAACTTACCTTGAAACTTGTGCATTGAAGTTCCTCCATTAGTAACAACTTGAAATTTCCATATTGGTGTCTCTCCATTAGTAACAACTTCAAACATTATTCGACCTCCCTTCTTTAATGCAATATTTATGCCATCCATCTCTAATATAGACTTCAGTTCCCCTATAACGAAACTTTAAATTCCACGATCTTTGTCTTTCATCTCTTATAATTAAATCGCATTTCTTGTTGTTGAGACCGTTTGAATATGCAAATTGTATAGGGATATACTGAAATGGTGTATACCATTGCACACATAAATGTTTTTTTGTATTTGAACTAAATATAACTCTAATTAACAAATAGAAGAACAATATAAGATAACTTTCGAGTCCTATATGCTCACATTATTTGATATATAGTAGGTTTACCTTTTTTGGGGGTTACTAACTAATGTGTACCATAGAGATGTACTTGCTATAATTGCTTATTAAGTAAACTTTCGGGTCGTTTAGAAGCTGGTTAGAATTATTTAGACATTAGTTATGCGAGTATTAGAAATGTATAGGTATTAGTTATTTCATTTTTTACCCCAGCATATATAAGATAATAATACAATAATTCCCTCATAACTTATATATGTATTAGTTATGTGGATTTTTAAATTGTAAACTAAACATCGTCTATAAATTTTATACATGAATAACTTATTTCTTAACCAGCTATTAAACATTGTGTAACTTATACAAAAATTAATAAATGTATAATTAAGTTGCTTCTTTAGTAAAAAAAAAAAAAACAAGAGTGTGTTTTGATACGGGGGGAATGCTTTTTTCTGAAAATATTTTTCAATTTTTTCATGTTAGTGACATTCCACATTAATTGTCTCGCTCTTCTCCATGCTTCAACCCCCCACCTCCAATCCATCTCTACCCCCATAGTCCCCCTATTCAAACCTACATAGTCCCCTTTCCCTGTACATTCTTCATAGTGTTTATCTAAATTATATAAAATATTTTTTATTTATTTATTTATTTATCAAGCACAATAAAATAAGCAAGAAACTCACCTATCTAATGAGAAAATATTCTCCAAGATAATACTTTCTTAAGTTCAATGAGTCTTGAGACTTACCAAATAACCTCTTGAAATACAATATTGTGCAATGGTGCACTCAAAATGAGATTGAATAGTAGCAACTTCTGCATGGGAAGAAGTCTTATTTGACAACTTGATGTTGGGCCTTGATTTTTCTGTTACATTAATGTCAAGAAATTTAAAAAATGATGAAAATAATTAAAATATTAGCTTTTGTTATAAAATAAACATCATTTGGTTTTGCCGTTAGTGAATAAGGACATGTTTGAACCAATTTAATTGAATCTCCTTGATTTAAATTTTTTTATCGATAATAAAACAGATTTATAATTAAGATGAGAAACTTGCCTTGAAACTTCCTCATTGGAGTTTCTCCATCAGTAACAACTCGAAATTTCCATACTGGTTTTGCAATTGCAAATTGTTGAGGCAGAAACTGAAATGGTGTATATAAATGCAAATAAATAGGCTATTAATCTTCAAATTTACACCAAATTTATAACACCAATTAATAAAGGATAAGACACTCATAAGAAAAAAACATGACGTGAAGATATTGACAAAAAAAAACTAGTACATAGTTTTTTTATGAGGAAAATGGAATTCTCTCATGAAAAATTCAGATAAATTAAAGACAGATACAAAGCGTAAAAAAATCTTTGATGGGTAAAATAGACGAACAAAATTAAATTAAGCTAAAACATTTTTTTCTTTCTTGCAAGAAGAAAAGCACTGAAATTTTGAGGAATGACATTAGTCAAGTTAAAAACTTTACTAAAGTTTTAAAATATGAAAAAGTAAATATATATGAACTAACTTAATAGAGTTCAACATCTATTATATATACATAGAAAGTAATTCCAGTCATATATAAATATTGTAATTTTCCAATGACAGAAATTTGAATAAACCTCTAGCCCCAAACTAACTCAACTCATGATGGAGTAAACTACTTACGCAAAATAATTCCTATGGTATATATTGCTTTAGCCTAAAAATTCTTAAAATTGTAATTTTGAGACTTACCATAAAACCTTTCGAAAGACAATATTGTCTAATAATGTATTCAAAATGAGGTTGACCAAAAGACTTGTCATGAGTTGTCTCCGTCTCTTCCTAGTCCCAGTCCTAGTCCTAGTCCTCGTCCTCGTCCTCGTCCTCGTACTCTACATATTTTCTATCACAATGACTTGAATCAAAGATGAAAACTTCAAATTCCATATCTCCTTCATGTTTGAAAATCAACAAATCTCCTAACTACAAATCATGTTCCTCTACAAACTCTTTCCAATTACAATTTCTAATAGTCGATCATTCATTTTCACAAACCATTTTTTACCCTTCCTTCTCAATATTGAATGTTCATATTGATCATGTCTCTTCAAATACTTCAAGAAACCTATAGGAATTTTCTACAACATAACAAATAAATATTAGTAATTTAAATTAAAATAAATTATTCTATATCCTAACGAAGCATATATATATATATATA
>JAJOOO010000351.1:0-64215 GCA_029582685.1 Solanum piurae | reverse complement strand
CCCTCTAAAAAATAATTTAAGTTTGTTTTTTTAAAAAAATTTCAACTTCAAAATTTTATTTTTTCACTCCAATTCTCGATCCCTCCACCCCCAAAAAAAATTGAGTTTTTTTAAAAAAATTATTTTTTCTGCCCCACCCCCGAGCCCCCCCCCCCCCAAAAGAATAAAAATAAAAATTTAAGTTTGTTTTTAAAAAATATTTTCTACTCTAGTAAAAAAAAAGGATATTTCTCAAAAACGTTTTCATTCATAAATCAAACACTAAATTTTTTTTTCTACTCACCAACCAAAAATGAGAAAATAAGTCAAAAATCTACCCAACCCAGAAGGCCTAAACTCTCAAGCTTATAGTTCTTTCAATATTTTTGAACTCCAACCTTGTATACAACCATTGTAAGCTCAAATCCTTGCCTTTGTACCTGGGCACACCCAAATTCTGTGAGGCTCAAGCCTAATTACCCGCATTAAAAGAGTTTAACCTTAACCCAAGAGTACGGGGTATTGCAATAAGAGAGTCACCAGCGTGGATTTTTAGAAAGAGAGAAAAAACCGGATGGTAATATATAATAGGGCAAGAATGATCAACTCATAATACATAAATAGTTCATACCTGAATTACCTTCTAAGGTGAAATCTTACAATTTATGGCTTAAACTATAACAAACGTGACCCGCACAAACCCAATAAAACATCCGGTAACAGAAGCATAATTAACTAGGTGTGCTAAAATGTGAATACACTGTTGTATATATAATATTACATATATTATAATTAATAGAGAAACTTAGATTTTAGCTAATTCACTATGATTCTGCCAGGAAGGAGAACTCCTGCTGGTATATGAAGTTGTTGAAGATAGCTCTCGCAGGTCACAAGTTTCACGACAGATCGAGCACTTAAGCTATATCTTTCTTGAGCTTCTACAAATCCCCTTCCAAGAACATGTTGAATCCAATCTTCTATTTTCTTGCTGTCACTTAAACATGCTGCTGCCAGAATTTGTTCCACTACTTTTGAGTCAATCTCTAGCAAACATTCTGGACTGACAATTTTGTGGAAGCATTGTCTGATCTCCTTCAATAGCTTCTCAGCAAGAGAGTCTAAATCCAATGGCCTAAAAATCGCGGTCTCATCAAATTGTGTAAACAATTGTTTCAACCATGCTGTACTGGTGTTTTCATTGGAAAAGTCACAGCCAGTAAAGTTCTCATAATTTTCAATCTCTTCAGCTGGAAGATTCAAATCTAAGCATGTCTTGTGGGCTCGTTTGGCCATCTCCGAGCTTCCAAATTGCTGATCTACACTTTTGATTGGACCAGTAGTTATAAGCTTTCTATTATTCACAAAGATTTGGCTAGAAGATCTTTTTCTAGTTGTTATCAATGCAGTTGAGTTTGGACTTTTGACATCATCTCTAAGATCAAATGCAATTAGTATCTGGATTTGGTTACCTTTAGCTGCCAATATATCTTCTTCCGAATACTCAGCTGTTTCTTTGGTACAAGGAAGAGTTCTTTCTTCATCTAATCTTGATGACGTCGTCACAAAGATTGCATTACCTATGCTAACTTCTCTACCATGAGAGTCCAAAAATCTACCAGTCTTAACAGCTTGGGACAAGCTTTTCTGCATCAGTATATCAGCTTTATCCACATTTTCAAGGAAAACAACAGATAAAGGGCAGTTCCTCAGTTTATCAGCAACATAGTCAACAACATGCTTCCCTCTGAATCTCACGTTGTATTGATTCAATACTTGAAGATCAAACAACCCGACTTCATCCTGTAGACTTAGGTCTACACAGATTAAGTTGTTTGTGCTTCCATATAGAATCTCAGCCAATGCAATTGCAATTTTCTTCTTACCGAGCTTATCAGGTCCAAGAAAGTTGAGCCATATGTCTCCTCGACTTGGACAATTGTTTCTTTCATTTCTACATCTGCACCGTGCTATTGTTTGGCTAATGGCATTTACAGCCTCCTCTTGCCAATTAACCTTTTCTATAAGAGCTGCATATAGCATCTTAAAATCTTTTGGATCCAATTGCTGCTGAAGAGGAGACCGGTTAATGAAACGAGGCGCCTCAACACTGCATGATATGTCATGTGGTTGATTAATACTAATGTGGTTTGTGAGGTGCTCTTGTTCTTTGCTTGGAGAAGTAGAGGCCATGCACGTCAAACCTAAATCTGTTGTGACTGAAGTTAGAGAGGTTGGAGAGTTGAAGCCATGGTCATCATCACCTTGTGACGGCGTTTTGGAGAGAAAAATGCTGCTTTCATTTGATGAAGAAATTGTGCTAGTCATTTTCTTCCTTCCAGTTTCAATGTTTTCGTTATTGAGACTTTGTTTTCGGTCTTCAACAACTTGAAAGCCTACAACTGATGGGATTTCAGAAGTCATGTGAAAGTTGCTTGAAATCTTGGGTAATGGTTGATTGTAGTGTAAACGCTGGCATAGATTGTCCCATTTTCTCTGCAAACCAACAATTTTAGCACCCAATACCATTTTATCATCTTTGGCCTGCACTGAAGCCATATAAAGAAGTTATTACATGATTAGAATACATTTATTATGCTCGTGTTGGGAGTTCCATGTGTATTTTCATTTAACTTGACTTCAGCTGACATATATGTCCTTCAACTTTAAGTATGCACAACTTTAAATATGTACAAGTAGGATGTGTGCGTCTACTTATTCAACTTTATACAAGTTTAAGTGTCTGCTTATTCAAATCCAAAGTTGAAGGGCATAGATATAAGAAAAACAGAGAGAGGTCATGGAGTAGAATTGTGAGAAAGACGGACCTTGATAGGGTCGAGTCCTCCATTAGTGTTGAGTTGAGTCATTTGCAACCAAGAAGGCAGACTTGATTGATAGTGATCTGCAACTGAAGCAGTGCTTATTAATCCACATTTTGAGAGAGCATTTACTTCTTGTTTGCATTTCTCATTGCATAAGTGACACCGGGATGCAGTGTGGTATGAACAGCTTAACGGGCTTTTAATATCACCAGTTGCCGTAGAAAAGAATCCTCCCAATGGCACAAAAGATTCCATCAACCTGTTATGTAATTAACACATCAAATGAAACATGTCAATCACATGGGTGGGTTCGTGGGTCCGGACGAACCCAATAGCATTAACATTGTAACACCGATTCAACTCCCTACCATAATTTTTTCTATATCTAAAATTTAAACTCAAAATCTTTATTATCCAAAAATACCTAGAAAAAGTCATAGTAATATTTCACCAATAATAATAATTATAGTAATCTAGATTAATAGCCGTCTATGATAATGAAAATCAATTATTCATATGCAAAAATTTTAATATAAAGTTGAACCTTAGAAGCTAAAATTAAATATTTACATGGATCGAAAATCCCACGTCATGGTGAATCTGTTTGAGCTAGTAATTTATAATGGGTCAATTTGGATTACCCCAAAGCAATTTATCATCAAAATTACTCTTTCAAAATTATTATTTTTTGTCCCATATTCATATTAAAGCTCGATTAAATTCGAATTCGAGCCGAGAAATCCCACATTGGGAGTAAAACGTTATATGAGTTTCTTGGAGAATAGGACTTCAAAGTTGTCACGGCTAAGGACTCCTAATCTAAATACAATTACACTACTTCTTCTAAATTGATTCCTAACAAACAGTAAATAAATACAAATAGACTTCCACTCAAACTCCTACATGACATTATCTTTACAAAGTCATGTTGGTTACTCTATCTCAAATTTATTAAAACTTGGTGGGCGTACATATAATTTGAGTTAATTTTATCATTCCTAATTTGGATAAAAAATACAAAATAATAGTGGGTTATAATAGAAGGATATTAAAAGAAAATGTCACAAAATAGAAAGAAAAAAAAAAGATCAACCGAGCTGCTATAAAAGGAGGACATCATCGGAAAGTGACTCGGGAAAAAGTTATAGAAAACGATAAAGAAAATGAACAAAGAAAGAAAATGAAATAGCATAAGAAAAAAAGAGGAACATTAATAAGAAAATAGATAGAAAAATTATGATATTTTCATGTAGCAGCGTGTGTATACCATCGATATCAAAAAATTGATTATGCTGACCCAGTGTTGTATTCATTTCGTTTTAAAAAAAAATCTAAGAGATAATAGCACCACGCAAAGTATAAGTGTGTAACAACAAATCCAAAGCAAGTTTAGGTGTATTTTTCTGTTTACATTAATACACACAAATCCTCTAACGTTAGAAAAAAATTCAGCTTCACCAAAAAAATCCTCAAATATTACCAGACAAATTAAAATTAATATAAGTTCCTTAACAAAAACTATAAACTCTTTAATGTTTAACTAGCATATCAATCTATTTGCACTATGGTATAATGATGGGATACGTTATCCCAATCTTGACAATCAAAATTTTATTCCATAATTATTTATTCTTATCCCAAATGACTGTGTCTATTCTAACAAGTCCTTCACCAGTATCAGACAAGAAAAAGCAAACAAAACTACACCATTAAAAAAAGAAAAGAAGAATCAAAAAGCTAAGATATGCTGCATATCTAAAGTACAATCATACTGAGTCCCACTTCTATAGTGCAATAATTACTTACTAAAAATCTTAATAAAAATAATTGAAGAAAACAGTATACCTGGATCTAGGAAATATTTCTTCCTTTGGATTTCCAGAAGAAATGATTGTCAAAAGCTGCAACTCCCAATCTTTTTCTATGTAAGGAAATCTATTCAAAACTTTCAAATATATCTCATATCTCTCTACCCACCCAATCAACCAGAGTTTTCCAAGATTAATGTGTAGCAAACTTGTCAATTTGCTAATAATATATCTGCAAGAATCAATATAACCATCATCGGTTGATAACAGTTTTAAATCTCCATAATTGACAATAATACCAGATCCTGAACTATTATTCATCAACATACTTCCAATCTCCTCAAATTTGGACTTCATTAATTCCTCATCATATTCTCCTCTAACAAACCTTATGATCTCTGTCTCTATACAAATCACACTCAATCCATATACCTCAACAGGAAGGATTCCTCCTCCTCCTCCTCCTCTGTTACTCTGTATCATTTCAAGGAAATTGTTCATAGCACCCTGTGCACAAGTACCAAGAATAAGTGGATTTTTTCCTCTGTTATTGACGAAAACCTCCCCAATTCTTCTGCAATCATCTTCTCCCCCAGAGAATCCCAAGAAGGGGAAGCTAAAACTTCGATCGGTTTGATTACACAAAAACAAGGGTGGTCCTTTGAATCTTGAATATCTGAAGAGTTGATGAACAGGTCTAAGAATAGCAAGCTTAATATCACAACTCCTGAAACCAGCTTCCCCAAATACTCTGCTTACAACAGGATCATCAAGGACAGATATTATGAGATTCCGTAACTCAACCTTGACTACTGGAACTGAAGAAGAAGAAGAAGAAGCTGACTGATTCTGAAGCTGTTGTTGATAAAAACTGAAATTCTCCGGCTGTCGTCTCTGATTCGCTTGCGACCTCTTTATGGCTGCCATGAGAGAATTCGAAACAGGTGGATAGTCTACCTTGCTGCTGCTTGGAGACGAAGGCAACCGATCCATTGAAACCCCTAAACAGAGGTCTAGAGCTTTGAATTGGACACGAACAGAGTATGCATTGTTCCTTGTACGAGAACATGCCTCACGTAAACATGAAGAAGGAACAGAGAGTAAGGAAGATATGTAATGAAGAGATGTAGTTTGAGCGTGACCACGACGACCTGCCATGGCTACAGCATCGTCGAGAGTGATGGAAGCTTCATGCGTCAAGCATTGCCTAGCAGTATTAACTGGCGTTGGCATTGCAAATACCAAAAAGAAAGAGAAGAAGTACTCTGCTGCTCTTGTTGTTGTTGTAGTAAACGTGAACACAGAGTACGGAATGTAATTAAGAAAACATAAAATAATTTTTTTTAAAAAAAGCGCTAGCTGACAATAGAAGTACGGAGTAGTAATATATATAATACTTAATACTCCTCACACTCCACTAGTATAAGAAAGAACATAGAGAAATAGATTGCCAGAAGGTGTTAATAGAAACATTCAAGCTAAGTGTATCCATCACATTGAGTTATTTATGAGGTTTTTGGAAAGGAAGGGAAGAGGTAGGAGATGGTGGGGTAAGATGTTTGTTGATGGTGCTTGACACTGGTGGTGGTTGCTGTTGCTGGTGGGGGGACTTGTGAGGGTTATACCAGTACCCAGTAGGGGACCATTTGAGTGAAAAAAGGCAAGTGTAACCAAACATGTATTGTGCTTCACCCTTAACTACACATTTCGGGTTCGAATTTTGAATATGAAAAAAATCTTGTTGGAAGCGTCACCCGAATGAACCTTGCAGTGCGCAATTTGTATTTATCGGGCTCTAATCAGTGGCGAAGTTAGAATTTTTAATAAGGGGTTCAAAATCTATAGAAATAGACGCACGAGGTAGCCAAGGGGGTTCGACATCTACTATATATATAAAAAAATTAGTTTAACCATATATAAATAATATAATTTTCCGCCAAAGGGGGTTCGGATGACCCTTTAGTACAAGGTGGCTCCGCCCCTGGCTCTAATGCAAACTCCGGATCAAAAAAAAAGAGACAAGTGTAGGTGGTAATTGAGTATAGATTCTTTTGTATTTCACATCTTTCTCAACTTACCCTTATAATTCTTTGTTACCAATACTTGGTGCATCATGACATTGACACAGAGATGCTGAGTCCACTTATTAAATAATGGGCCAAATAGGACTCTAAAGTCACTTTCTACTCCCCTATTTGTAGTGCAGCAATACATCCAAAATCTATGTCAAGACTAAACAACCGTATGTTCCTGTTTACTCAACCTAGCTACATTATTCTCCTCTCTCTTTCTTATAATGTTTTTGAATAGGTTGTTGTTTCATATATAATTTTTATAATTTCAGGCATAATATGCTTCTTCTTCTTTAACGTCATATTAGAGTCGGACCAATTCATATTCTTAATTTATTCATGATCCAACCTTCTGCTAGGGCAGCTCAATGAAATTGGTGGCTAAACCTGAATCTTAATAAAAGGTCTTTAGATTTATTTAATGGAAATATTTTTTTTATATATATATATATAGAGAGAGAGGCATATCTAAGGGGGGTCATCGAGTTCACGTGAACCCATGGTCCCCTCCCGAGATCATATATAGTAGTGTTATATTTTAAATTTTTTATTGAAATATAGATGTGTGAACCCACACTTAAAGTATCACACAATGCGATTATGACTGGGTGCACCTCTCTCCGCGAAGTTAGAAATTTGAAATTTATATTTATCTTGTTTTTTCTTTCTAAAATTAGATAACACTTCTCTAAGTGGTAATTGATATATATATTAGACTGACCTAAAATTTTAACCGTTTTCAGTAGTAAAAACCTAAATGTCGAACCGATCAAAATTATATCATAGATCAACCTTTTTATAACAGTGCACTATCATCTCAAAATCCTGAATACGCCTCTATATATATATATATATATATATGTTTGATTTCTTTTTTGATGTTGTTGTATTGATCATCTAGTACATATCTTGATTATTCTAAGTTTTCAGAAGTGAGGTCAAAGGAAGGTGGAGTGTATGTGGACCATACATCTACCTTGTAGAGATAGAAATATTATTTTCAATAATCTCTAGATTTAAAATAAATCATTCCCAAGCAGTTTGAAGAAGTGAATACAGAAATGAGAGCAATAGCAACAAGAGAATGATGTGAAATGAGAAGAACACACGACATACACTAGAAAGAATCACTTCAACGCCGACCTCATGAGTAGAATCACTAAACTTACACTCTAAGGGCTCGTTTGGTATGAGGAATAAGGGATTACTAAGTCTGAGATTAGTTTTAAGAAGAGTTTATTTAATATTTGGTTGGGATAAATTGCGGGATAATTTATTCTGGGATTATTTATCTTGCGATTATAGTATATTGTTATCCCAAATTAAGGGTGGAGTAACAATTCTAGAATAACTAACCCTAAGATAATTAATACTAGAATAACTTGTTCCCCAACCAAACGAGCCCTAAGTATTCAATCTTGATCTTGCTCAACTTAAACTCTTTAAACTCTAAATTTAGTCTTCAAACCTCTAGCTTATCATTAACTCCGCCGTTACAAATATCATCAATCAGTACTATATTATCAACGAATACATAGTATAAAATAAAATATTTTGGGGGCCTAAAGCGATTCTTGCCCCATCAGCCAACCTTGCCTTATGTTTGCGCGGTGTTAGAAAGTTTTACAGTAGCCGAAGGAATTAATATTTTTTTTATATATGATCAATTCTTACCCAATGAATTAATCTAAATTTAAGTTAGGTTTACTGTATATGTTCTTAATAACCTTTAGCCACTATAAAGTTAAGAACAAGATGCATCCTCATAATCTGCAAATTTTCTTTTGATTCTTAAGTCAATTGTATTCCAGGTTTGCTTAAATACGATTTAAGTCTTTAAGAAGTGTTTAATATGAGGTATAATGTATAATAATTTCGGGATAAAATGCAAGATAATTTTATCATGCATTTGATTGGTGGTATTCTAATCTTTGGATTATTTATCCACCGTTTATACCTTAATGATGCGATAAGTTATTCTATATATATGTAACTTATTTCGAAATTATTAATCCCGGGATAACTTATTTCCAACCAAATAACCCCTCTGCGATGGATAGTAGTAGTATATTGTTGACTTAATTCAAAATACCAATAGCTTCGAAGAGTTCTATTTTTTTTAGGAATTTTCGTAAATAGTCATGGTAATAAACTTAATTATTCTCTATAGCTATAGTTTGCATATTTACGGGCGGTAACTACAGTTTAAGCTGCCTCGTTTGTATAATTCGCGGGTATACATAATTCACGGAGGAGTTTCTATAATTTACCGATACGTTTGTATAATTGAGCTATTTTCGTATAAACTCGAAATAACGAATTTATATAAATACAAACATCTGAACTTTAAACAGTTATACAAATTATATTATACAAAATTGCATTATACAAATTATATTATACAAATTACGAATATACAATCGTGTGAATCATACAAACTCGAAAATTCAGTCCACGTAATTATTACTGAATATTGGTCGTGTGTGGTAATTAACTAAAGCTATAGCTATAATGACTAATTAACTAATATATATTTGCTTAATGAGTAATTTTTTTTCCCCCCCACTTGTTGTGAGATTATTATAGTGAGGAGTTGTTTACTGCACTATAATCATTAGTGTTCACTTCGTGCATTCTTGGAGTTAATTTTTACTACTATTATTTTTTCCTTTGCTAATTCTATGAAGTAATTATACCATAGTTGAAATGATTTGACAACAAAAAGAAGTGAAGAAAGTCGTCAACCATAGACTCAGTTTGTCGTCTTCCCATTTGCCCAAAAAGGATTTGATTCGGATTTTCTCACACTTTCTATTAGCATGATGAGCACTTCTGTGAAAGAATATTGAAAGAAACCTATCAACTTTCTTGAGACCACTATCACATTTCTTGTTAGTTATATTTTTTTTATTCTTTATTTTTAAAAATAAATCATTTGATCAAGGATGAACAAAATCAAATCGGAAACTGCAAATCGAGAAATTTTTTTTTGACTAGTGATTGATTTGGTTTAACTTGGTTTGGTATTGAAGAAAAAAAATCTGACTATATTGGATTGGTTTGGTTTTAGCTTTAAAAAATCAACCCGAGACTAAATCAACCCAACATTATATATATATATATAAAAAAAATTAAAATTATTTTATACATAAAAGTATTAACTTTGATATAATTTATAAATATTTCTTATATTTTCATCTTATAGCATATTACTTCAATTTTAACTTAGAATTTTGAATAGTCCAATAAATGTTATATTCCATAAATATGAGCTCTAACAAAGTTCAAATCAAAACCAAATCAATAGCATTGGCAACAAAAAAAATCAACTCAAATACTAAGAGTAACAATAATGTTGAATATTTGTTCTTTATTTGTTTAGATAATTAAAATATATAACCTAATTTTAGTTCTTTTTAATGTTTAGTCATATAATTAATTCTCATTAGACTTATTTTGGCATGATTTAGTACTTTAAAATTATGATCATTTTCATTTTGACTTATTTATTTTATGTGATTTCATTATTGTTTTTGTTGAATATTTTAGTGTCATCATTCACAACATATTTTTGTGTTATTTTCTTAAGAAACACCTTAGATAATTATATTTTGATAAGACTAAATAAATATTTGAAACAAAAAATAATCATATGTTTTGTACGAATACTCTACCGGAAAAACTCCAAAAAACCCGAGAACCCGAAAAATAATCATAGGCCTGTATTAGTGTTAGTAACAAAAATGTAACTCCTCCTGGTAATTGTTTTATGACAGACGAATTAGAGGCATTAACAACAACAACAACTGGATAGTCATATCAATTGGGTAATTAAGAAAACGGAGAAGGAGTCACCATTGTTTCCCGAAATACTTTCAAATCCTTGATAGTTCTTATTTATTTATTTTTTGCCATTTTTCATTTTCAATTTGTTCCTAAATGGAAGTAATAATTCTTACATATAAATTATGTTTGATTATAATTTTTGTGTTTTTTATATGACTTTGAATTTTTGGATGAAACGATATTAATTTATTTAAAATGTTGTATATAGTTCATTTTTGCAATTCAAGAAACACAAACATGGATTGATACATTAAGAAATTTTTGATATGTGGTTTAATTACTAATAAAAATAAATTTAATCAAGAGATGGGCGAGAAATTTAGAGCATAAGGAATAACTATATTTCAAATTTTTTAAATTTGTGTTTGGCTAATTAATTTGAAAAATGTTTTTGATTCATGTTTGACTTATTATTTTTAAAAATTGGTTTCGAGAGTCAGATTAAGAAAAAAGACAAGTATGAATGCAATTTTAATATTAAGATTATTTTATAGAGAGAAATTATTTTAAATATCTATTATAAAATTTTGAAGTAATATTTAATCTTTATTAAATTAATATGTACATATTTAAATTTTCAATTAACATTATACATACATACATAAAAAATTAATTAAAAAACTCAAATCTGTAAAAATATGATGCACTTATGCAACATGAGTCTTTTATGTATTGATTGAATTGAAACCAAATGACAATCGAAGAATTGCAAAAATATGATGATAAATTTCACTAAGGAAATGGATAAAATCTTGAGACGAAATTGACATACTAAAAGCACACAAATTGAGTCTTTTATGTCTCGGTTGAATAGAAATCAAAAGTACTTTTTGAAAGACAAAAAAAACTTTATTAAGGTACATATAAGTTATGCTAAACATCATGATCTTAAAAAAAAAACAAATTTTTAAAAGTTAATCCAAACAAAGTTAGCAAAAGAGTGAAGATGCATTTCTACTTATCATGCTTTAATTAAGAAGACATTTTTCACATTAGAAAATTAAGTTTTTGGTAATTATTTTATAATTAAAAGAAAATTTTGTGATGTGATTATAATTGAGATTTTATTGAGTGTCCTCAAATATATTTTTTCTTAAATATTTTGATCTGATTATAGTTATATTTTAATTCTTAATTAATACAATAAAAATATATTTTCTTAAATTTTGAGGACTAATACATATGTAATAAAAAACTTTCTCATTGATTTTGCCTATCTTCTTAATGATTCTTTATTTTTGCAATAAGAATTTAATTTGATAGGATTGTTTTTCTTATATATCTTTATCCGTTCATTGTTTTATTTTAAACTGATTTGGAAATAAATTTATAAAAATATCGTTTATGTGTAAGAATTATATAGTACTAAAATATCATATAATTATATGTTTTTTTAATAAAAAAATATAATTATAGTTTTTAAAAAAAAGAAATTATCATATAATTGATACTTAATTTTCAGAAAAAATAAACGATAAAATTTAAAATTTTGAATCTCATGCTTATAATTTGATAATCAAGTGTTTAAAACTGTTGTATGCTAAACATTATCATAATCATAAAACTTTTCTTAGTTACAATTTCTTTTTGTCTAATGTTTAATTTTAGTATATTTTTATTTTTCTAACAAGATGATTATATAGATTATGTGAGAGTATTTATGATTTTGAATAATTTAATAAATAAATAAATAAAATAATATTCCCTCCGTTTCACAAAGAGTGGTCTGGTTTGACTTGGCACGAAGTTTTAGAAAGTAAAGAAGACTTTTGAATCTTGTGGTCATAAATTAAAGTTATGTCAAATTTACTAAATTGCCCTTCAATCTTGTGGCTTTAAACATGCCACGTGGAAAATTGAAATTAAAATGTTACCAAAAAAAAGAAAAAGGTCATTCTTGAAACAAACTAAAAAAGAAAGGAGGTCATTCTTTTTGAAACGGAGGGAGTACTAAAATTCATTATTGTCAAATTTAGATAACTAAACTTAAATATTGATTTGTTTTCACAAGTATTCTATTATAACATATCTATGTATTAGATGTTAACATTCTCTCATATAAACTTTACTATATTATTTTTTAATAGTTGACTTTGAAATTATCAATAAATTAACGTGCAACGCGGGGACACGTATACTAGTTGATTTTAAAGTTAAGATACACTAATAACAATGACATAAAACACAAAAATTTAGTACATTGTTTTATATTACAAAATATCTTTTATAATATCATTGATAGAGTTATTGTTAACCCTTTTACATATTAACTTTAGAATCAAAGAATATATTAGCAAATGTTTATCCTATTTCAATTTAAAAAAAATTAAGAATAAGAAATACTTCTATTCTATTGGAATTTCTTAAAAGTTAATATCTAGATGAAAGTTAATGACGAGACTACTATATTTATTTATATATATATATGATCTACAATATCAGCTTAAAAAGTAAATAGGATAATTATATTTTGATTGGTAAAAGGAGATTAAGAACAAAAAAGATTGCTTTCGGTAAAGAGATTTTTTTTAAAAAATAAATAAGAAAAAGGCTCTTTAAAAATAATATTTTACTAGGAAAATAATGTGTTTAAAAGAAAAGAAACAATATGTTTATTATGAAAAATACATTTTTTTATTCAAATTAACAATAAGCATATTTCTGGACCAAAATGTTAATGACATAGCATTTATGGACTAAGGGGTCGTTTGGTAGAAAAATAAATAACACATGGATTGATAACGCAGGATTAGTAATGCAGAGATTAGTAGTGCTGGGATTAGTAATGCATGGTATATTTTTTATCAAGTGTTTGGTTCATTGCTTCCCAACTCATCTTGTGTTGGATTAAAACTCTACAAAAAGCTTCTTTTCAATTATACCCTTGAATTATTATGAGATTTACTATTTTATGTAATCGGGACAAGGTAGATAATTGCCGGACAATATTATTTTTCTATGGCCTTCTAACTAGCTAGGAGAAGAACAATTTTGTTGTCATGTATGCTATTTTCTCACGTGAATTATTTGAGGGTAAATGATTGTTTTCTTAATAAATTAATCACTTAAAAAAATGTTAATTTTCAATTTAGAATAGATAGACCATCTACTTTAAAAATTGAAAAGACGGTTAACAATTGTAAAATCGAATAAATCATCTACATTTATACATAAAAATTGCAAGTTGTAGTTTTAATATGTATGCAATTTATAAATTGTTCAAAATACAAATAATTAGAAACCACATATAAATCAACAAATAATATATTCAATTCAGATCACAAACATCATGTGGTGATATATTCACCTTTTCAATTAGTAAATGTTAAACAACTCACATTTTAAATATTATATTGATATGTATTTGCATTTATTTATCAACAAACAACTCTCTCTAAATAATAAAATTTGTAAATTAATTTATTTAAATAAATTTACTAGTGTAAATATAAAATATAAAATCAAGAAAATAAATAAAATGATTTTAGGGATATTTTTGTCTTTACATAGATAATTTCATGGTATTAAATCCAATGTATTACTAATACCACCAAATGGAATGTATTAGCTAGTAATACATCATATAATACCATGTAGGGTGTATAACTAATCCATGGATTAGTTATACTTAGGCCCAAAACTTCTACCAAACATAGTACTAATTAATACCATGCATAATACATGGACTATTTCTCCTAATACTTCCTACCAAACGATCCCTAAAAGTATTAACGAAAGGGGCATTTTTGGATAAAAATATTAACGACAGAAGAATTTTCGGACCAAACTATTTACACATGACCCCCTAGCTTATTATCGGATTTCCAACTACACACCTATACTCCACGAAAATTCTATTACCTCTGAACTACTTTAAAATGGAATAAATAATCCCTTAAGTGTTGAGTTGGCATAGAGAGTGTATTTCACTCTCTTCGAGAGGGTGAGTGGCCTATTTTTTTTTTAATTTCCATTTTTTTCTCTTTTTCTTTTTTCTTTCTCTTTCGTTCTTGTTATTTTATCTATACAACTATACCTTTTTCATCATTATCATTGTTGAAGCTTTATCATGGATGTTTGGTATAAAAATTAGGGAAAAAGGTCTGAAATATATTCGAACTTTGACCGAAATTGATGTAACAACACCGAACTTTGGAAAGGACCTTTTACCCCCCTGCACTACTTAATAGTGTATTTTAAAGGTATATATGTGCCAACGTGGACATCATAAATATTGTGAAATTATAAATAGTAACGTGTCCACGTGGGCACATATATACCTTTAAAATATACAATTAAATAGTGTAGGGGGGGTAAAAGGTCCTCCATAAAGTTTGGTATCGTAACAGCAAATTCGACCAAAGTTGAAGTATTTTTCAGACCCTTTTCCCTTAAAATTATCAACAACTAATCCATTTTATGAATAAATAATTTTTCAATAGACTTATTTAGGACATATCTAAAAAATTAAATTTATTTTTTTTAAAAACATACCTATTAGTTGATTATTTTTTAAAGTCATGGACTCAAGAGTAACAAAGTCAAAGTGAAGTAATTGTATTTTTTAAAAATATTTTCAAACTTATTAGAAGTAATTGAAACAGAACAATTTCTTCTACATTTTGAAAAGAAGATACTACATATTCTCCTAAAACCCATGAAGAATAAAAATTAAAAACTCAAATTATAAATTAATCATGAAAATTTTAGAGGGAGAAAGAATGGAAAAGTGAGAGAGAGAGATTTCTCAAATTTGTGTTACAATTGGTCTTCTCATCCGCAATGGTTTGAGCCGTTGACGAAATCTTCGGAGGTTGAATCTGATCTCGAATATTCATGACCCATTCAATGTGTATATGAAATTGTGTAATGAAGAAAATCGAACAAAACGTAAACAAAACATGAAAATATTGTTGAATTGGTTGAATGAAAGATTTGATTAGGACAACTATCTTCTATGCTCTAGAGATTCGGAGTGGATGAAAAAGCGACTTGAATTTTTGTTTTTATAAATTGTTAGAAAAATAGAAATTTATTGAGATTAAAAATGATGTTTATTATAGTTAAGGTTGAAGAAATGATTGGAAAAGAAAGGAGGAAGAAAGAGGAGATTTAAAAAAAATAAATATATATTAAATGATGAAATACACGTGTCAAGTGTGTGTATTTCACCACAAGATAGCCCCCGTAAAGTATAAGTGTGTAGTTGGAAATTCGGTAATAAATTGGAGGACCATTTGGTCATTTTCTACATTTTTATATAATTTCACATAATTTAATGACATTTTAAACTTTTTTCGATATAAAAAAATATTAAATTGCTATCAAGATTTATTTTTTTGGGAAGACGATATTTCAAGTAAAGGCCACTAGGCAGATCACATAGGAGCTATTTCATTATTTATCAATAACCAACATAAAAATAAAAATACAACTATTATGCAGACTGAAAAAATGAGATACAAATATTATTAATTATCCCTTAATTATATTAGTTTCAACATACATGTATTGTACATGTGTATTGCATTAATTTTTAAAAATTGTTTACAGGAGATAAGAATTGTGTAAATTAAAAAAAATAACGTTAAATAGATTCAACTTCATTAAATTGAGAGAAAAATGTTTATCATACTTAGCTAGATAGATCAATCAAGAAAATGAAATCATGTCATACAAAAATCCTCAGAAATATAATGCAAATATTGATATGATAATTATTAGAATCAACCAGATAAATACAATGAAACATGTTCCATCAAAATAATTTTGGATATAGAAAGCTCCCAAAGAAAGTTCTATGATGTTGTTGTATTTTTGTTTTTATTTTTTTATTATATATAATTATCAATCAATTTTTCTTTTAAATTTAATATGATGACAATAATTAGACAAAAAATAATAATCAGAATGTAAATTATTTAAATTTAAATAAGTAAATAAGTGTGAACCCAAATAAAAGAGTATATGTTAAGTTAAAAAAGAGAGAGTATATATTAAGTTGTTAACTCCTTAAGAACAGTGGCATACACTATTTTTTTTAAAGCAATGTTGATATTGAATAATAAATAAATAAATGAATAATTGATATAACAATACATTATTAATACAAATTGTTCAAAGCTTCTAACAATTCTCCTCGATGACTTAGTTTTAACTTTATAACTTATTATTTTTTCAAGTTTTGTTTCGAACAAGTGGTTAAATTATTACAATAGGCTCGAAGTTGGACAATTGGGAGAATTATTGCACTCCAGCCACATGCCAAACCAACAAGCCGAGGCTGCACATCCGTAGAAGGGGTATCATTTATATTATTTGTAGTAATGTTTTGTTTTCCCCCCAGATTTTTATGTATATAATATTAATAAATTTCAACGAAGCAGTGTTGGATGACACCCCTTGACATAGGGTGGGTCCGACCCTGCTTAAGAACACAAAATGTAAGAAACCCATAAATCATGTATGTTCTAATAATATCTCTCTAAATTAAACTTTAATTTAATTGATATGTGGAAACAAAACATTAAATAGATAGTTGGAGAATAATATCTTTTATGTTAGGGTTGCTTTACTCTTTCTCTTTCTTACTATGCGTAAGAATACTACAACAATAATACTAACAATAATAGAGATATTGATGAGTGGTATATTTGCACTCATTTAAGGTTCATTTAGCTCAATAATTGGTGTCCTCAATGTTTAACTTTGTTATTTTCTAATCAAATATTGATGATTTGCAACTATGAAGGCAATTGGATAAGGCATGGACTAAATCTTAAAAGAATAGCCAAAAATGCAAAATAAGTGAAAAATGAACATTGTTGATCGCCTAGCAAGAAGGGGGATCGCCGATAGAGCTAGACTTTGCCCAATCCGACAGTGCATAGCACTTTCATTTACCAAAGAAGGTCGGTGACCTCATGTAAAAAGGCGATACGCCGAATGAGAAAAGTGGATCTGAAGAACATCGCCCAAAGAGACAATGTGTAAAGAAAAAATTTAATGCTTGAATGGTGAACTAAGGTGGTATTAGGTGATGCGTCGAATGTGAAAGGAAGACTCAATCGAGTTCGCCAACTGAGGTTCAAACACCTGAATCCTAGAGCATCACAAAGGCGAGCTGAGGAACTTAGGCGAGCCTGCTAGTGTCGCCGAGTGTCACAACCCAAGATAGACCCTAGGTGTAACATGACGTATAAGATCCCGAAAGACCCCATACAAGCCACTTAGCATACATAGACAAGATAATAGAAATCAAGAGATTTAAAAGATCATTTCAAAAAAGAGAATTTCATATAACGAAGCGGAATCTAATAATTTCTCAAAGCCATCTAGTACATAAGAAGTAATTAGGACGTAACCCATACAACAAGTCTAAAACACAAGTCTAAAGACATAATGAAGTAGGCCCGGTCCTCGAAACACGTCACCAATCTTCAATCTTCTACTATAGATCCTAGCCACGGAAGTGCAAGTCTGGAGCTTCGGACCCTACATTTTGATAAGAAATGTAGGCAAGAGTATGCATTAGTACAAATATGTACCAAGTATGATAGTGATGCATGAAGTGTAAAAATTATGATAAAGGGGTATTTTCGTAATATGCAATGACCAAGCTAAAACATGATATAAAAGAGTTGGAAAACATAAGTCACAAAACATGGCCAATGCAAGTAAACATCATCTTAAATCACATGTGAGATACTTCTTGAAGTAACCTTGGTTCATTAATGTAGGAGAATTACCTTTGACCGATATGCAAGACCATGTGAGTTATTAACATGGAATTCAGTGTCTACCTCACATCGAAAAGAGGTGCTCTCACTTGCTAAGGTAAGAACCATGAACTTCTAGCTTATGTAGATCCACTAGCTAATGTCTATCTAGACAACCTATGGTGGCACATAGTTTATGGGACATGAGTAATCACCACTTGTCCACTCGGTGCTAAGCATAACTCCCACGGAATATTCATTAGTCTTATTCGTCTTTTATTTAAGGACTTGGATAATCACCTCTTGTTCTTATATCATATGACATGAGTAATCACCTCTTGTCTTTTTAGAGGGCATGGGTAATCGCCGCTTGCCTCATTCTTAGAGTAACTCCTTAATTTTGATTCATTTTAGGTGAGAAGACCTTTCAATCTTAGAATTCTTTATGTGAGAAAAGCCTTTCATTCATGCATGAGGTAGTTATGTGAGAAATCCTTTCATAACAATTAGAAACAACAACATATTTTCTTTACTCTCAACGCAATGTACATCATATTTCATCAATTCCATAAGAACATGCATATTTTCATAATTCATCTTTCATAGTTCAAAATCCACTTTCAATCATCATAATCTATAAAACATGGGTTAGACATGGGTTCATGGGGATTCATTTTAAAACATGGAATCTTCTCAAATATTCATGCATAATAGATCATAAAATAATCAAATAAATCAACATTGAAAGGAACCATGACATAGAAGAAAAACCCTAACTCAATTGGGGATTTCTAACTTTGTAAATTGGAGAATTTAGGAACTCCATGGAGGAAAGAGATCCATGGATGAAGACTTTCATACCTCAATGCCACACGCTTTTCTTCAATGGAGGAATTGGAGACTTGACTTGAAAGCCTAGGTTGACTCCTTCTTCTTCAAGCTTTCTAGAGAGAGAAATATTTTGGAGAGGAAGACTTGTTCTTCTTTTAGGAATTTCAGAGAATGATTTCAATTGAGAAAATTTAGGGTAAAAACACTTATATAAGGATTTAGGCAAAGGGTAAAACGACATAGTATTAGGCTAGAATAATTAGGAAAAAACTCTAAAATCCTTAAGGAAAATAATTTCCGACCTCACTCACGCCCCAATCCACGGTCCATTGGTCAGACCATGGACCATCCTGGTTGGTCGTGGTTGAGATCAGAGACCACTAATTGTAGATCCCCAACGATAGACCATACCTACGACCTGTGGGTCCATCGATGGACCGTGGACCACGGACGTAGGTCTCAACTCTTGGCCTCAAAATCTCTCTAAGTTTGGGACTCACCTACGAGACCTATCTACGACTCGTGCATTATATGACAGATCGTCCTGGCGAACCTTTGAAAAGGTACTGGAGGTTGAAAATTTGGGAGAATTCTAACTTGTCAACCACCCCACCACCAATGGACTGTCGTCCCACATACAGGCCATGGTTGGTGTAGTCTGTGCTGACACCAGGTTTGTGAAAAATTAAAATTTTCCCTCTTTTTGAATATGAGGTGTTACAATATCTCCCCCTTGGGAGCATTCTTCCTCGAATGGGATTCAAGACATCATAAAGAAGGTAGGAACTTAATCTAACAACCCAATCATGAATGCAATTACATAAATACACATAAACATGTAGAAATCAATCAAGTAAACTCTTTTTTCTCAAAATTTAACCTTTTCATGAATCATGCATTATGAGAAAATCATGGGAATATCTAAGACACATGACACCAAGAGAGTAGACCATGAGGAGCTAAATACCTCAAGCTAGAGTAGGTACGGAAGGAAAGATATGAGGATAACGGGACATCATATCGGCCTCGGTCTCCCCAATAGCACCCTCAACTAACTAAAATCTCCTAAGAACTTTTATGGAAGAAACTTCTTTGTTTCTCAACTTCTTGACTTGCCGGTCTAAAATCTCAATTGAAACTACTCCTTAACTCCCAAACCTTCTAAGGGAACTATAGGTGTCGGATCTACAACACATTTCTTCAACAAAGAGACATAGAAAACCGGATGCACCGATGCCAAGTCATTAGGCAATTCAAGTTCATAAGCAACCTTGCCAATTCACCTTAAAATCTGATACGAGCCCACATAATAAGGACTAAGCTTCGATTTCTTCCCAAATCTCATTACACCCTTCATGGGTTAAATTTTCAAGTAGACCCAATCATGAACATCAAACTCAAGATCTCTTCTTCTAACATCGTCATATCACTTTTGTCGACTTTGAGCCATTTTCAACCTTTCTCTAATAAGCCAAACTTTCTCCATAGCCTCATATACCGATTCAGGACCTATCAAAACAGCTTCACCCACTTCAAACCAACCTATAGGAGATTACACCTCCTACCATATAGAGCCTCAAGCAGAGCCATACCAAAACTTGAGTGATGGCTACTGTTATATGCAAACTCAATCAAAGCCAAGTGATCATCCCAATTACCCTTGAAGTCAATTACACATGCTCTTAACATATCTTCCAAAGTTTGGATAGTACGCTCTGCTTGCAAATTGGTTTGTGGATGAAAGGCCGTACTATGCTTAACACGAGTACCAAGATTCTTTTGGAAAGATTTCCAAAACTGAGAAGTAAATTGGGTACCACGATCGGAGATAATGGACAAGGGCACTCCATGTAACCTCATCATTTCCCTCAAATACAACTTAGCATAGTCCTCCAGTGAAAAAGAAACCTTGACGGGAATGAAATGAACTGATTTCGTCATTCAATCTACAATAGCCCAAATCGAATCATGTTGCCGTCGGTGCGTGGTAAACCAACAATGAAGTACATGTTCAAATCTTCCCACTTCCAAGTAGGAATGCTAATATCTTAAGATAAGCCTCCCAGATTTTGATGCTCAACTTTCACTTGTTGACAATTAGGACACTTAGCCACAAATTCTACAATATCCTTCTTTATCCCATTCCACCTATAGATCTCCCGCAAGTCACGGTACATTTTGGTGGCTCCCGGGTGAATGGAGTATCAAAAACTATGTGCTTCTAATAAGATTTGTTCTCTCACATCAACATTAGGAACACACAATCGACCTTGATATCAAAGTACACCATCTCCCCTTGGAAGAAAACCTCTGTACTTTTTGAGCACGACTCCATTCAATTCAACCAAAGTCGGATCAAGACCTTGCTTAGCTTTCATATCTGCCACAAAAGACGATTCCGAATTGTGAACAATAACACCACCTTTGATAGAGTCAACTAATCGAACACCCAATCAGATCAGTCTATGAATATATCGAACCAACTCCTTTTTATCTTCTTCAATATGAGTAACACTACCCATTGATAATTGACTTAGAGCATCCGCCACCATATTTGCCTTACCAGGGTGATAGAGAACACTCATGTCATAATCCTATAGTAACTCAAGCCACCTCATTTGGTGAAAATTTTGATCTTTCTTCAAACACACATTGCAAACTCTTGTGGCTGGTAAAGACATCCACATGAACACCATACAAATAATACCTCCAAATCTTAAGAGCAAACACGATCGCCGCTAATTCAAGATCATTGGTAGGATAATTATTCTCATGAATTTTAAGTTTCCTTGAAGCATTGTTAATGGCTTTCTCATTTTGCATAAGGACACACCCTAACCCAATTCTTGAGGCATCACAATAAAAAAATAAATCCATCGGTTACTTTTGGTAAATTCAACCAAAGCGGAAGTAATTCTATATTTCAATTCTTGAAACTCTTCTCACACGCTTCAGACCATATGAAGCTAACCTTCATTTAAGTCAACACCGTCAATGGAGAAGCAATCGAAGAAAATCCTTCAACAAACCTTCTATAGTAACCGGCCAAATCCAAGAAACTTCTAATATCCGAAGGGAATAGAGGTCTAGGCCAACTCTTGACCGCATCCGTCTTCTTAGGATCTACCTCAATACCCTTATTAAAAATAATGTGACCAAGAAAAGCCACAGACCTTAACCAAAACTCACATTTACTAAACTTTTCAACGAGTTGTTGGTCCTTGAGGACTTGCAACACAATCCTAAAATGATTGGTATGCTCGTCTTCACTCCTTGAATATATCATCAATGAACACAATCACAAACATATCAAGGTATTGTCTAGACACCCTATTCATCAAATCCATAAATTCGACCTGAGCATTAGTCAAACCAAATGACATTACCAAAAACTTATAATGACCATACCGAGTTCAAAAATATTTCTTTAGAATGTCATTTGGCTTCACCCTCAATTGGTGATAACTTGACATGAGGTCAATCTGAGAGAAGTAACTTGCCCCTTGAAGTTGGTCAAATAAATAATCTATCCTTGGGATAGGATATTTTTTCTTAAGGGTAACCTTATTCAATTGCCGGTAGTCAATACACATCCGAAGCTAACCATCTTTCTTTCTAACAAACAAAATTAGAGCATCCCATGGAGAGATACTCGGTCGGATGAAGCCATTATCCAACAAATATTTCAATTGTTCCTTTAATTTCTTAAGTTCTATCGAAGACATCCGATAAGGAGGAATAAAGAAAGGTTGCATATCTGGGAGAAGGTCAATACTTTGAAATACTTCCGGAAACTCATTTAGAATGGGGACTGACTCAAGAGTAGGGGTCTCAGAATCTATATCCCTCACCCTAACTAGATGTTATATGCAACCCTTAGAAACCATATTTCTAGCTTTAAGACAAGAGGCAAACTGATCCTTATGCATATAATTTCCCCCCTTCCACTCTAAAATGGGTTCATTTCAAAACTGAAACTTGCCTATATGGGTTCTACAAACAATAGAAGCATAACATGAATGCAACCAATCCATACCAAGGATAACATCAAAATCTAGCATATCAAGCTCTACAAGATCAACATGAGTGACATAATGGGACAAGGAGATGGGACACTTTTTATAGGCCCTCTTAGCCTCAACAGAATCACCAAAATGAGGAGAGATAGAAATAAGATTTAACAACACATCCAGAAGAATATCAAACCTCATAGCCACATATGGAGTCACAAAAGACAAGGTAGCACCGAGGTCAAGTAAAGCATAAACATCAAGTAGGAAGATTTTCAACATACTGGTAACCACATCGGGATATACCTCTTACTCATGATGAGTCCGAAGTGCATATAATATGTTTTGCTTTTGACTCCCACTAGGACCAAATGAAGGATTCGGTGTTACCCGTTGACGATTATCTTCCCTATTTTTAGCAACTGAGGGATAATCCCTTATTTTGTTCTCCATCTTACGACAACCAAAAAAAGCATTGAAACCTGCTAGACATCTACCCTCAGGCTTCTTTTCACACTTAACACAAGTAAGTAATTAAGATCCATCATCATTCCCTCATTGATACTTAGGGTTAGACACCCTATCTTTGTTTAACTTAGGAGGAGCATTGGAGGAACCTTGGCCGGAAAACCTTTGTCAGAACTTAGAACGACCATGTCCATCGGACCTTGAGTGCAAGAAGTTACTATCACCGGTCTTAGCCCTCTTTGCCTCCATAGACCTTTCCTTAAGTTTCTCCTATTCAATTTTTTGAGCATGAACCATGAGACGAGAAATGTCCATATCATTGATAAGCATAGCGGTATGACATTCCTTAACCACCATTTCGGATACACCCGAAACAAACTTACTCATTCTCGCCCTAGGATCGACAACCATAGTAAGAGCATATCGAGGCAACTATGTGAACTTCAAAGCATATTTTTTCACACTCATATTTCCTTGATAAAGATTGATGAATTCAAGCACCTTTGCCTCCCTCATATCAAGGGGAAATAACCTATCAAAGAAAACAATCTTAAACTTTTCACAATCGAGAGGACCCGTATCAACTGCCCTCCCTTCCATTTGTTGAACCACACTTGAGCAAAACCCTTAAGTTGGTAAGCGGTCAATTCTACCTTTTCCACTAGCGTTACTCCCATGATCATCAACACCTTGTATACCTCATCAATGAACTCTTGTAGGTATTACTCCACCTTAGAACCATGAAACTCTGAAGGATTTATTCTAGTGAAATTCCTCACTCTAGTTGCTGCTGTACCCACATTTGAGTTCAAGGGGACCGCAACCTCCTTATTGGCTTGAGCTGTCATAGCTTGAGCCAACACTTGAAAAACATCCCTAAACTCTGCATTAGTCACTTGCTCGTCCAAAGGGTGGACCGGAACATGAGGAGCTTGAGGAGGAGCCTCTTGATTCACATTCACTCTCGCATTTTTCTAACATATGCCCTTCGAGTGACCATATCTTGTAGAGCATTATATAAGGATTAGAAGAGAGACATTATAGAGTTAAACTCTATCGCATGACTTTTAGAGTAATGAAAGAAGTGGAATTTCCTAAACATCTTATAGCCTCTCATCCATAAATGTGGCACACTTTACACTCATGAATAAGACTCTACTTGACGTGGCTTATGAGACTTTCCTAGGAGGTTTCTAAATCTTGTGCTCTGATTACCAAGTTTGTCACGACCCAAGGTAGACCCTAGGTGTAGCATGGCGCATAAGACCCCAAGAGGACCCATACAAGCTACTTAGCATACATAGACAATATAATAGAAATCAAGATATTTAAAAGATCATTTCAAAATAGAGAGTTTTATATAACAAAGCGGAATCTAACAATGTTTCAAAGACATCTAGTACATATGAAGTAATCAAGACGTAACCTATACATCAAGTCTAAAACTGAAGTGTAAAGACATAATAAAGTAAGGCTCGGTCCTCGAAACATGAGGACTCACCAATATTCAATCTTCTACTATATATCCTAGCCACAGAAGTGCGAGTTTGGAGCGTCGAAGCCTATATTTTGATAAGAAATGTAGGTAAGAGTATGCATTAGTACAAATATGGACCAAGTATGATAGCGATGCATGAAATGTAAAAATAATGATAAAGGGGCATTTTTCGTAATATGCAATGACCAAGCTAAAACCTGATATAAAAGAGTTGGACAACATAAGTCACAAAACATGGCCAATGCAAGTAAACATCATCTTTAATCACATGTGAGATACTTCTGGAAGTAACCTTGGTTCATTAATGTAGGAGAATTACCTTTAACCGACATGTAAGGCCATGTGAGCTATTAACATGGAATCCGGTGTCTACCCTACACCAAAATGAGGTGTTTTAACTTGACAAGGTAAGAACCATGAACTTCCAACTTACGTAATTCCACTAGGTAATGTCTATCTAGACAATCTATGGTGGCACATAGTTTATGGGACATGGGTAATCGCCACTTGTCCACTCGGTGCTAAGCATAACTCGCACAAAATATTCATTAGTCTTATTCATATTTTCTTTATAGGACTTGGGTAATCGCCTCTTGTCCTTATATCACATGACATGAGTAATCGCCTCTTGTCTTTTGATTAGAGGGCATGTGTAATCACCGCTTGCCTCATTCTTATAATAGCTCCTTAAATTTGGTTCATTTTAGGTGAGAATACCTTTACACCTTAGAATCTTTTCTGTAAGAAATTTTTTTCACATTCATGCATGAGGTAGTTATGTGAGAAATCCTTTCACAACAATTAACAACAACATATATGCTTTATTCTCAACGGAATGTGCACAATATTTCATCAATTCCATAAGAACATGCATATTTCCATAATTTATCTTTGATAGTTCAAACCCACTTTCAATCATCATAATCTAGAAAATATGGATTAGGCATGGGTTCATGGGGATTCATCTTAAAAGTATGTAATCTTCTCAATTCATGCATAATAGATCATAAAATAATCAGATAAATCAACATTGAAAGGAACTTATGACATAGAAGAAAAACTCTAACTCAATTGGGGATTTCTAACTTTGTAAATTGGAGAATTTAGGAATTCCATGAAGGAAAAGGTTCTATGGATGAAGACTGTCATAACTCAATGCCAAAAGCTTGTGTTCAATGGAGGAATTGGAGACTTGACTTGAAAGCCTAGGTTAACTCCTTCTTCTTCAAGCTTTCTAGAGAAAGAAATATTTTGTAGAGGAAGACTTGTTCTTCTTTTAGGAATTTGAGAAAATGATATCAATTGGGAATTAGTGGAAACACTTATATAGGGCTTTAGGTGAAGGGTAAAATGACATAGTATTAGGCTATAACAATTAGGAAATGATTCAAAAGACCTTAAGTTAACCTCACTCACACCCTAACCCACGGTCCATTGGTCAGACCACGGACCGTCCTGGTTGGTCATGGTTGAGATCAGAGACCAGTAATTGAACTGAAGGTTGACATTTTCAGAAAATTCTAACTTGTCAACTACGTCACCCCTAACGGACCATCGTCCCACCTAAGGGCTGTGGGTGGTGTCGTCCGTGTTGGCACCAGGTCTGCGAAAAACTAAAATTTTCCCTCTTTTTGAATCCGAGGTGTTACACCAAGTGGGTTAGAAAGTGGATTTTTGGGCCAAATTTTGGAAAAATATAAATAGCCCAAATGATAGAGTTTGAAAGAGTTGGAACAACATAGTTGAGGAGAAAGTTTTGAGAGAGAACACTTTACTTTTTTGAACACTTTTTAATATAGTGAGTATTGTGCTATGCTCAGTTTTGTTGCTTTTCATGAAGGAATTTGGTCTAATTACCATGGGGCTAACTTAAGAGTTAAGGTTACAACCTTGGTTTCTACTTCTGATCTCCGATTGATGCTCGAAAGAGATTATTGGAGTGGGTAATTAGTTCAATACTAGTAATTTTGGTTTGATGTCCTTGACTTGCCCGAAAATGAGGTTATGGATCAGATCTATTTGCCCTATTCTTGAAAGAGGGAATATAGTAAGGTATTGGGTTATTGAGAATTGACATTAGATGAGTCCGAAAGGAGATTCTAGGCATAGATGCTTTGAGATCGAAATATGATTAGCGTCATTGAAAATGAATTAGCCTATTCATGTATGCAAATCACTATAGAGCAACACATTTAGTCCTATATGACATTGATATCCAATCTCCACACCCCTAGATTGCTTGATAACTCTTGATTTCATTCGAATTTTTAGTTTAATTATGATAATTGACAACAAAGATTTACATTAAGTTGGTGGTATCATCCACCTAATTTTTATTACTACTCCAAATGAGTTGATCTAAAATCCAAATCTCTCGATAAAGAATTCTCCACGATATACCCTTTTATGTGGGATTCGACCCCGACTCTTTGTTGTTTTTTACTGACTATGACCGCTTATCTTTTAATAGGTTTTGAAGGGTGATTTGAGCGTTATAAAAAATGAAGCCACTGTCGGGGAGCGGTGGTTGAGAATTCTAATTAAGAAATTAAATTTTAATTTGGTTCATTTGTAGAGAGTAGTTGTTTTATGTTGTTGTTAACTGATTTGCAGGTTGAAAAGATGAGTGACCTTTAGAGTGACAATGATAGTCACTATGGTCAAAATGATAATATGGGTGACCTAAATGACATGCCCATTAATGTCATTCAAAGCACGAAAACAATTTGAATAACTCCTATGATAGGGAATATGGTGTTTCACTTCATTGTCACTATGATCCAATTGCTCCAGATGAAAGGAATTTTATGAGGCCTATCTCATGAGGATCCCCATGAGTACCTTAGGAATTTTAAGGAGGTGTGTGGACCCTTTATGTTCAAGAATATGTCTAAAGAATCCAGAAGGTTGAGACTATTCTCGTTCTCTATAATGGGAGAGGCTATACGGTGGTTGGCAGAGTTACCAACTGATTCTATTACTTCATATGATGAGCTAACAGAGGCATTCTTGGAAAAATTCTTTCCATCCTCAAAGATGGTTAAACTTGGTCTCCAAATACAGAATTTAAAAAGTCTTGGAGTTGAACTCTTGCATGAAATATGGCTGAGGTTCAAGAAATTGCTCTTGCATTGTCCAACGCATGGCATTTCGGACAATTTGCTGCTACAATACTTTTATTGGAGCCTTGATTCAATCAATAAAAGTGTGTCTGATCAATTGGTCCATAGTGGATTGATGAGGCAACCTTATGAGCTAGCTTCGTTGTTATTAGATGACATGACCAAGGTCAACCAAGCATGGCACACTAGAGAATACCAAGCACCCCTTCTACAAGTGGGCTTGAGTAAAGAACAAATCGAAAGGGACTACGAAAGGGATGAAAATATGGCCAAAATGATGACCCATATCGATTTGCTGTCAAAACATGTCATGATAGGTGGAACTAAGTCAATAAATGCAGTTGGAACAAACAATATGGAGGTGGAGAAATATATATACATGTCTCCCCATGATCGTCTATGCCCAAAAGATCCAACTGGTCTAGAAGGGAGCAAGATGGAAGACATGCTTGTGAGGATCTATAACAAAGTTTAAGGAGCCGATAAGGTGTTGGAGGATTTAAAAAAATGACTTCTCCACTGTAAACCACACGGTGACTTCATATTTAGTTTCAATCAAGCAGCTGGAGACCCTACTGGGTCAGATTGCCACCCACTTCAATCTAAGGCAAAAGAGAACTTTGCCTAGTGATACCATCCCAAATCCCAATAATGATTGTTGAATTTTGATGACTATGTCGTGCCACGATATGAAATAAGACACTTCTTGGGAGGTAACCCAAGTCTTTACTGTTATTTTTATTTGCTTTTTAATTACATGCGTTGTGAGTGCAGGGGATAAAAGGTTGAAAGATAGATAAGGGACGATTGGGCAAGGCCTTAACCAAAATGGTGATGCACTGAAAGCACTAGGCGGACTGATACTTGTCCGCCTTTTGAGCATAAAATATTGGCAAAGTGCAGTGTCAATATCGACAAGTACAAATCCAAAGGGAGATTCACTTAACTGCGTAAATATGACTCCATCGAGTTCGCTGAATTAACCTTCAAACTTGATCATTGTTTAGGTATGTTTGGTGAGCTTAAGCTCCATATGTTGATACATCGAACACGTTCGGCTACGTTAGTAAGTGCGTCGAACGGGTCTACCATAAAAAGGCCCAAGGTTCTTTTAATTTCAAAAAACCAAAACCCTTTGAAATCTTAGAGACTTTTCGATATCCTCTCTTACATTGAACATTTTGAGTGATTTTGTGTCTTGTGTGAGTGTGTTGAAGTGCTAGGAGTGCATTTGATTGGATCTCAATTCAACCTAACCTCGATTCCTCAATTTTTGGATTGTTTTTTGGTGCTAAGGTTGACTTCTCATTGATGATTTTGGTGAGGGTGTGGGTTTGAGCCATGTAACTGAGATTAAGTGTTTGATTTTGGTGGGTAACATCATATTATTGAATTTTGAATTGTACCCATGTGATTTTAACTACGAGTGTCTGTATGAATGGTGAATCGATTTTGTTTTGGTTAGAATGCTTAATTGAATCGATGTGATTGATGGGTTTGTGATTAATTGAATGTGAGTGAAGTCTGAGTAGCTCAGTGTTGACCCATTACATGATTTTATCCAATGATAGACATGCTGATTACTTTCTTAACGACAAATCGTCAAATAGAGCAACACTTAGTGATAAGTGGAGGAAATCTGAGTACCCATGAGTAGAATTACAAGTGGGTGGATTGTAATTGTTGGGGGAAACTAGTATTTGGTGTGCATGCTAGATTTGAATTTTAAAAATAGGCACTGGGCTGAAAATTCTTGTTAGGCGGACTTGTCTTAGCTCGCCAAGGAAGATAGGTGAATCACGAGTAAGACCCAACTCACCTTCTTGAGCTTGTGCATAGCCTCGGGGTACTGTCCCATTCGACGGGCTTGTCTTAGTCTGCCAAACTCATTGGACAAATTTTCAAATGGGAGAGGAAATTACCCTTGATGCCTGTATCTTTCCCTTTTGCAGTGTTGGTTTTAATGGACTTGTCTTAGCCTATCGAAACTAATTCGATTAATCACTGAGTTGGCATTGACTCCGCCTTGTGTGCCTATTCCCTTAGATTTGTGCTAGTGTCTAAGTAGGGGTGCTCATCAGAGCTTGTCGACCCTAATGGGCGATACACCTTCCTGTTAGGCGAGTCTTAGGACTATTTTAAATCTTGATTCAAAGTGCTTTTGATTTAAACTAACCTTCACAAATCTGCTTTTAATGTGTACATTGCAAGTAATGGCGAGAATAAAGGGTAAGAACATGTTCCACTCTGATATTCAATCAGACAGGGATTCTCCTCCTCAAAAGAAACAAAAGGGAATTTCAATCAATAAACCTTCCGAGACTTCAAATGCTCAGACACCTACAAGCCGAGGTAAAAAGGAGCGGAAGTATATTGCCACGAAGCAGATGAATATCCACTCAAAGTTGGTGTCACCAGCACAAGACCTGAACCCTGCTTTGTGTGTTCTCCTGATTATGCTCCAAGAGATTTGAATAGGCTTAAGGCGGATGGGGAACACACAATTTGAGAGGAGCACTAACATTCTACTGATGGGGTTATGAGTGAGCACCCTAAAATATGAAGAATAATCGAATTCTACAAGTTGGAATAGTTCACAAGAGTCAGGCAACCATACATTTTCAAGTGGGTACGAGAGTTCTATGATGCCTATGCAAGGGCATTGCTGAAAAATAGGAAAGGTACTGTCTAGAAGACAATGGATGAAATAGAAATTCGAGGAAAGATGATGCAGTGTAATAGCACTGTGATTAATGAAGTACTGGGTACCCCGGATAATTTGACCGACGAATATAAGATCCAGATGGCCACATCTTTGGATCAGTTGAAAGAGTGGCTAACCCTTCTAATATTCGGTGAGTCTACACCATCTTGGATGGCTGAAGATGCCACAATTAAAAAGAAGAACCTGAGCATAATGACGAGGTACTGGTTTGGATTTATCAGTAGCAATGTGATGCCGTCCCAAAATGAGTCTATACTTAGGCTTTCGAAGGCCATATGAATGGGTTTCATTATTGAGAAAGAAGATTAATATGGGAGAGATAATTGTGGAAGAGATATTACTACGATCCAAACATGAGCAAATCTCTCTTCCCTTCCCGGTGCTCATTACCAAGCTTTGCGAGAAAGTTGGAGTCCCATATAGAGTAAAAACCAATGTCAGGATCACACCAGTCTCCTCTAATGATATTCGAAGGATCGAGGCTGAGTTTTTGAGAGATGATGTGGCTCGGAGGAAGCCGCCACCACCAGACTCCACTCCATTGGTGACTCTCCGACCTTGACTAATGAGACCATCACACCTGCTCCTTCTGTGGAGCAGGCATGTATTCCTATTCCTTCATCTGTTACTCATACTTCTGATTCCACCACTGTATTTGCCCCTTGTAGTTCTATGACCGCTGACAGTACGAGGCCTTGATTAACGTTTCAAGGACACTTCATCTAATTCTAAGTGTAAACAATCGCTAGTCAGTAATAAACCAACTAAATGAGTTGGGCTTGAATCACAGAGGGAGTGGTACGTGTTTGAAAATCAAAAGAGAAGTACGAATATGGTCAAATCAGTCATAGGAATAAAAATTATCGAATAAAGACATCATTCAAATCAGGGGTTGACATGAATGTCAAATGGGGGTTTTGGTTTTGATTATCAACTACAAAAGTGGTAAACAATACGAAATAACAATAATGAGACGGGTTCTTGGGATGTGATTCGATTATAGGGTAATATAGAAAAATGGGTAATTTCAACTATTAGAAAATAGCTAAATATTAGTGAATAATCTACACAATAGAGGAGGTAAACTTTCTCTCGAACAATTTACCCCGAATCAAGTTGATTTCTCTCGAACATCAACAAACATGCAAAATAAGAACAACCCACACCTTAGTCCATTCACTATCTCTAGCTGAATGTGTGGAATTAGGTTTAGGATTCACTCTCTCGAGCTGAACCCATGGTAACCCAATACCCACAGATCATCAATCAATAATCTTAGTTTTAAAACCTCTCTCTCGAGCAAGCCAAAAACACAAGGGTATAACTGCATTTGAAACTACAATTCTTAAATTAAACCACAATTACTGATTGAACTCACTTCTAAACATCATTTAAACTAACAATTAGCAATACCCATAAACTAAATAAGCCCATAATCACACCCAAGAATTGGGGTTTTAGCTAGACATCATAAAAAGATAAAAATCGTTACCAAATTGAGTTTCCATTAATTGGGTAAGATTGATTTCGTCTTTACAATGGTCCAATTCAAAGAATCTTAATGACCCACTTCCAATTTCTCAAAAGTGAAAAACTTCAATTCTTCAAAGCTAAAGGAAAACTAGAGAAAACTTGTCTCAGCTCAGAATATTCAATATATTGAAAATTAGATATCTCCTCAATAGATAGATAGATACTAAACTAAATGTTCAAAAATGTATTTGTAGTCGCCAAAAATGTGTTGCGAAGAACCATTTGGCGAAGTAAGTCGGGCTCGCCAAACCATTCGGCGAGCCGCCCTTGGTCACTTTCATCGCCTTTCTGCCTTGACATTCAGCGTCCTCAACTTCTGCAATTTTGGGCGATCCAGTACTGCATTGCAGAACTACTCGAAGATTCGCCGACTGCTCCTTTCCATCGCCAACCTGATTTCTTACCTCAGGGCTAGGCACACTGGAACTTTAAGCGGTCAAATGGCCATTCGGCGACTCGCCAAGTGGACTTGGCGGTCACCAGGCTTGTGTTTCTTCATTCTTTCAACTCTCTTTGTTCCTTTTTGCAAATTAGTGTCCTTGCTTTGTTCCTCAATCCATATACCTGGAAATCAAGGGCTTTACATCAATTATTAGCACAAATAAGCATTTGAGGACACTAAATCTATATAAATAAAGCCCTAAATGAGTCCAAATCTCGGACTCATTAACACCCCCAACTTAAATTTTTGCTTGTCCTAAAGTAAAAATCAAGTTCAGCAGTTCAAATAGGATGTGTCAAACAGTGCTATACAAGACTCAATCATGAATGCACACAACAATACTCAACTTACTTATGCAAGGATCAATTGTGCACTCAAAGTTTCAAGTTGTGACTCATCATCATCAAAGATTCTCAAGTTCACAATACTTGCTTCAAATGCAAGTTCAAGCTCAACAAAGGTGCTCAAATGTCCTCACAAAAGAATGATTCCATATTCACACACAATTGTTCAACAAATTATAGTTCCAGAATCACATAAAACTCTCACACTCACAAAGATGAACACATGCATGACTTCACCCATAGGTTTGCCCTTATTTTCTAATCAACATTCGCTTCAGCTCACTTAAGATAAAAAAGGTCTTTTCAAGGCTTGTAACGGGGCTGAGTGCAAAGGTATGATCATTTAGGCTCGGTGGCTGCTATCCTCATGAAATGTGGTGTGAACATCACTTTCTTTCCTTTTCTTCAACATTCTCATTCATGCTCAAAATTCACCCCATTATTCACTTTTCATGGAATATCGAACACCTCATTTCTTTTGCAACTTTCACAACTTTATTCCACAATTTTTTCATTCTTTTTCTTTTTCATTCTTCTTTTCTCTTTTCTTTTTGTATGGAGGGGTTCCATATTTTTCAAAACCATAGATCAAACTTCTTTGCATTTCTTGATTTACCTTCTCCTTTCACCACACCCCCAACTTAGGCTTTTGGCCTAAGTTGGCTATTCAAACAAACCACAGTTCATGAGAAATGTGGGTGAATGGATAAAAAAGGGTTACAATTGCATCAAGTTTCTTCCAAGAAAAGGATAAGGCTCAAAAAGGGAGTTCAAGCAAGGTACACACACTCACAAGGTTGGCCACAAAGAGGTATATTGTCAAATTGGTTCACTCTTCAAAATTGTTGCCTAAGATCATTTCAAGAGCTGCATCACTTAGTCAATTGGACCAACATGGCAAATTCTAGGTGTCATCACACAAGGTTCACAGTAAGCTCATCACACAGGGAATTGGCACCAATATCAAATAAGACTCCACACTTTTGCTAGCGTGCAATGTTCATCACAAGAGACTCCATTTGATAATCGGATAGTCACAATGAGATGTAAAAAGTTCACATATTGTCTATGCAACTTCATTTGGCCTCATCGTAGCCGCACATTCATGTTTGTTTGATTAAGAGCACTATTCAAGTCATCAGTAATGATCATAACCGACACTCAAATTTGCACAAGAACAGCCACAATCAAACACAACAAGAGGTGGCAAATTTTTTAGAAAGGTCAAAAACCATTTGCATTTAAAACAAGGGAACCACAAGCTCAAACATTCAAAAAACAGTGCCAAAACACAATTAACACACAAAAACTCAATATATATATATATATACAAAAATGATAATCACAAGAGGTAGGTATAGAAATACCTCACCCCACCACAAATAAAAAGTAATTTGTCCTCAAATGCAATGAAATGATAAAAAGTCAATAAAAATGACAAAGAGGGCGGTAAGGAAAGGTCCTGTCTACACAGTGTCTCCATCTGTCATGGCATCAGTGCTCGGTGTCACATCAACTGCACTGGATCCACTAGAGCCTGCCATGTACGTCTCTGTCAGCGATGTCTGAATCACCTACTGTACAATCGTCTCCTCTAGGTCTGGCAGGTCCCCATAGATGGTCTCCTCTGTCACCTCTATCTGCTCCTCGTCGATCTCTACATCCAACTCATCAGCTACCATATCATCCATATGTATGCCTTTGGTGGTGGCTGGAGGAATCACAGAAGTTGCCGGTGCATCCATATCATCAGCTGCCTCCAGAAGTGAAGTGAAGTTTGTGGACTTCAAGTAGTCCACATCCTTTCGCAAATTAGCAACCTCGGCTGTCAAAGCTGTCACCTCTAAAGTCGCCCCTGTCTACTCTCACAAGTCTCAACTCTCACTGTGAGAGTGTCAATAGATGCTCGGAGGGTAGTCAGTGCAACAAGGATAACACTCTCAATCATCCACGGTACTGCAACCTCCAATTGAGTAGCCCTCACATTCGCAGAATAGGCTAAGTGGCCCATCTTCAGGATCATGGCCTGAGTAATCCTGGTGGTCTTGGAAGTAGTAGATGTAGTAGGTGCCTGGGAGGAAGTTGAAGCATGAGTACCTGAAGACCCGGAGGCCTAAGTAGGAAAATGTGCCTCTGCAGGTATTCTCTCAACATGAACCTCTGGGATGCGTCCATTGGAGCTGCTCTCCTCCTGTCTGCCTCCACCTGAGTGTACTCAATCTCTATACGCCGAATGTCTTTGGAGGATGTGGAAGTGAACTCAATATCCCTTTTCTCATCACGCGGTACTCCAACATGCCGGCACAACTCTGTAATCAAGATCGGGAATGGAAAGGATGTCTGGCTCTGCTTGGCCCTCATGGCTATCTCCTGCTTTATGATGAATCCCAAATCAATGCTCTTCCAAGAGATGATCGATCCAAGGCAGGTCGCCTTAGGATGTAGAATGATGGACTCATTATGGGATGGAATAACTGAGTTACTGATGAATCCAAACCAATATCGCGCAACTACATTCAACTCCTTATTGTCAATCGGAGCTGCTGCCTCAATCCACCTTGGGGTAGTGTCAGAGATGAGCGGTGCAAGGCAGCCGTTGAGATCATCCAAGGGAGTCGTAGTGGTATCCAAATTTGGGTAGTCAAAGACTGACCCTCTATTCAATACAACGTTGATATGATTGCAATTGCATCTCACTACTGCCCCCCATACCATAACGGACACTGATGGCCTGAAAGTGCTGGCCTTTTTCTTGCCCTTTGGTACCAATTCACCGTATGTTGCGTAGAACTCCTGGACCCATGTAGGAATATAGGGGCCTCGGGCCCTGGTGAACTGCTCAAACTGATGAAACAGGAGTGTGTCCCTCACATCGGAGTATTTGCCCATTAAACCTACCGTAGACAACATCTTTTCTTCCAGAATCATCCTCAGTCCCTCAACTTTATGTCTATTGAGTAACCGGGGAAGGGACCCTATACTGTTAGCTTTGGAACCACAGTCGGTGCCGTTGCTGGAAATATATTAGCTGGCGAAGGAGTTGCCTTTGGAACTCTCGACGAGTCTAGGAGAGACCTATCACAAATTGTTTCCCTCCGGGACTGTAGAGGTTGGTCGTCATCTGGCTCAGAAAATGCAGCTTGGGAGTCAAAGAACTCTCCCTTGCTGCCGGAGTTGCGCTTCAGAATCTCAGATATGGGCTTCTTTCCCTTGCCCTTGCCTCCATTGGGAGGTGCCGTCTTTCCCTTTTTAGGAGGATTGGTTGCCCCTTTATTTATCACTATGCCCCGTGCTCTTTTATGGGGCGACATGTCCAAGTTTGTCCTAGCCATATCTGTAAAAACATCGTAGAAAGTTAGAAATATTTCAAGAAAAATCACAAAAATCATATTACAGACAGACTCACCGAATCACTTTTGCCAGCTAGATCGGGCTCACCGAAAGAATTGACTTCAAAATTTTCTAGAAAAATGAAATGTAGGCGATGGAAGGGGCCTTTCGGCGAATCACCGAAATTATTTGACGAGCTCAGACTAGCCAACCGAAAGTTATAGTGTAGTTTAGGGGTTAGGGGCACATAAAGGGAGATCGAAGAAGATATTCACCGAGTCGCCGAGTGCACTCGGCGAACTCAAGCTTCTCGTCGAATATTACAGAACTAAAAGCATAAAAACCCAAGAAATAAAAGGCGATCTATGGGGGGTTCGGCGAACCGTCGAGTGGTTCGGTGAGCTCGACCCAGCTCTTCAAACTGCCCAACGTGCTTACTTTCTACCCCGACTTCCAAAATCAACCCCGCAATCCCCTAAAACAAAATCAAAGCATACATATACTCAGTTAGACTCAGACCCATAAGACCCATGCCACCGGGGTACTCATATTTCCCCCAGTTTGGCCAAAATTGGCCATTTGACAACTTAAGCCCTCAAGAATGACGTTAAATGCTCCATCATCGGGCAAAGTACGTCATTTAGCACAATTTGGGTTAATCAGACTTCACCCGACTAGACCCATTCAATAATTAAGCACAACCCAAAAATTTATGATAAATTTTAAGGCACGAAACTCAGGAAATAAAAAATTAGGCATTTTAGGCATGGTAATCAAAATTAAAACAGGGAGGAAAGCACACAAATACGAATTCAGAGAGGCCCAACACACATCATTAAGAACAAAATGATTACAAATGAGTTTAACCGCTAAATACGAGGTTTGGTGTTCGGAAAATCAACATTTGATGCCAAATTTATGAATTAAAATGCTAGGCAACAAAGTATCCAACTCCAAATACAGTATCAACAACCAAAAAGCAAGAAAATATGAGAATATAAGAAATATAGATTGCGGGTGTGATTATAGGAAATTAAAAAGTAAGGGAATGTGAAAGAGTTTGAAATTTAAACATTTGTCCTTTTAAAAACCGTCTAATCTAGCCCTTTCGGTGACATTAATTTTCATCACCTAACCATTCCATGACACATCGAGTGGGTAATTACCTCGCTGAATTTTATAGGACCTCTAGTTAATGTGGGGGTCTAAACAACGGACTAAGTCGGGATCGCTGAATTGTTCAGTGATCCACCGACTAGTCCATGGGCCCGCCAACATGCACTTTTCAAACACATTCTACACTTCAACCTGCACAATCAACAGACGATTATTTCTAAAACAAAAAGAAAGCAGTAAAACTTGGGTTGCCTCCTAAGAATCTCCTTTGTTAACGTCGTGACACGATGCAAGTCCCTACTCAAACTTCATTTCTGGGGTTTGCCGTAGTGTCACTAGGCAGTCCTCCTTTTTTTCTTGGGTAGAGACGAGACAACGCATGACCTATTTGTGTCTCCAGTAGCTGAATAGATATGGAATGAGAAACAATCATCTGATTCAGCATTGAGACATTCTCTTTTATCTCTTTCAACACTTTGTTGTGTTCTTAGACTTTGTGGAGAATGAGTGAGAGTTTCTCCTCTAGTTGTCCACCCTCATAATCCTTGGGCTTTATACACACTGGAGGGGGAATGTATCGATCTTTATTTTTGTACGGTACCTCCAATTCCATAATCTTTTTGGCCAAAAGATCCAGCTGAGTCAGCAGTGTGGCCAAATTTTGGTCCTTCTCTGTCTCCTTATGGGTCTTAGTCATGTGATTAAGGTGTTGGGATGCTATTGCATAGGGCTATCGTATTAGACCACCCGGAGAAAATTGGTCATCCAATCATTTTTTCTCAGGACCAAGACCTCTATAGACTGCCTCCAGAAGTGAAGTGAAGTCTGTGGACTTCAAGTAGTCCACATCCTTTCACAAATCAGCAGCCTTGGCTGTCAAAGCTGTCACCTCTGAAGTCGCCAGCTATCTACTCTCTCAAGTCTCAAATCTAGCTGTGAGAGTGTCAATAGATGCTCGGAGGGGAGTCCGTGCAACAAGGATAACACTTTCAATCATCCACGATACTACAACCTCCAATCGAATAGCCCTCAAATTTTTAGAATGGGCTAAGTGGCCCATCTTCAGGATCATGGACTGAGTAATCCTGGTGGGCTTGGAAGTAGTAGATGCAGTAGGAGCCTGGGAGGAAGTTGAAGCATGGGTACGTGAAGGCTCGGAGGTCTAAGTAGGCAAAGGTGCCTCTACAGGTATCCTCTCAACCTCAACCTCTGGGATGCGTCCACCAGAGTTGCTCTCCTCCTGTCTGCCTCCTCCTGAGTGTACTCAACCTCTATATGCCGAATGTCTTTGAAGGATGTGGGAGTGACCTCAATATCCCTCGTCTCATCACGCGGTACTCCAGCACGACGGCACAACTCTATAATCAAGACCGGGAATGGAAGGAACGTCTGGCTCTTCTTGGCCCTCATGGCCATCTCCTGCTCTATGATGAGTCGCAAATCAATGCTCCTCTGAGAAATGATCGACCCAAGGCAGGTCGCCTTAGGATGGCAGAGGATGGACTCATTATGGGATGGAATAACTGAATTGATGATGAATCCAAACCAGTATCGCGCAACTACATTCAGTTTCTTCTTCTCAATCGAATCTCCTGCCTCATTCCGCCTCGGGGTAGTGTCAGAGATGAGTGGTGCAAGCCAACCCTTGAGATCATACAAGAGAGTCGTAGTGGTATACAAATTTGGGTAGTCAAAGATTGACCCTCTATTCAATATAACATTGATATGATCGCGACTGCATGTCACTACTGTCCCTCGTACCATAACAGACACAACTAGCCTGAAAGTGCTGGCCTTTTTCCTACCCTTTGGTACCAATTCACCGTTTATTGCGTAGAACTCCCGGACCCATGTAGAAATATAGGGGCCTCGGGGACTGGTGAATTGCTCAAATCGGTGAAACTGGAGCGTGTCCCTCACAGTGGAGTATCTGCCTACTAAACCTACCATAGACAACATCTTTTCCTAAAGAATCGTCCTCAATCCCTCAGCTTTAAGTATATTGAGTAGCCGGGGAGGGGACCCTATACTGGTGGCTCTGGAAGCACAGTTGGTGCTGGAGCTGGAAATATATCAGCTGGCGGAGGAATGACCTCTGGAACTCTCGACGAGTCTGGGTAAGACCTAGCACAGATTTTTGCCCTTCGGGACTGTAGAGGCTGGTCGTCATTCGACTCAGAAAATGCAGCCTCACTGTCGGAGTTATGCTCTGAAATCTCAGATATGGGCTTCTTGCCCTTGCCTTTGCCTCCATTGGGAGGTGCCGTCTTTCCCTCTTTAAGAGGATTGGCTGCCCCTTCATTTATCACTATTCCCCGTGTTTTTTTTACGGGGCGACATGTCCAAGTTGGTTCTAGCCATATCTGCAAAAACATCTTAGAAAGTTAGAAATATTTCAAGAAAAATCATAGAAATCATATTGCAGATAGACTTGCCGAATCACTTTGGCCAGCTAGATCGGGCTCGCCAAAAGGATTGACTTCAAAATTTTCTAGAAAAATAGCATGTAGGCGATGAGAGGGGCATTTCGGCGAATCGCCGACAACATTCGATGAGCTCAGACTAGACCGCCGAAAGTTACAGTGTAGTTTAGGGGTTAGGGGCGTAGAAAGGGTGATCGAAGAAGATATTCAGTGAGTCACTGAGTGCACTCGGCGAACTCAAGTTTCTCGCCGAATATTACTGAACTAAAAGCATCCAAACCCAAGAAATTAAAGGCGATCTAGGGGGTTCAACGAATCGTCAAGTGGTTCGGTGAGCTCGACCAAGCTCGCCAAACTGCCCAACGTGCTTACTTTCTACCCCGACTTCAAAAATCAACCCCGCAGCCCCCAAAAATAAAATCAAAGCATCCACATACTCAGTTAGACTCATACCCATAAGACCCATGCCACCAGGGTACTCAGATTTCCCTCGATTTGGCCAAAATTGGCCATTTGATGACTTAAGCCCTCAAGAATGACGTCAAATGCTCCATCATCGGGCAAAGTACGTCATTTAGCACAATTTTGGTTACTCAGACTTCACCCGACTAGAACCATTCAATAATGAAGCACAACCCAAAATATTATGATCAATTTTAAGGCACGAAACTCGAGAAATTAACAATTAGGCATTTTAGTTATGACAATCTAAATTAAAACAGGCAGGAAAGCACACAAATATGGATTCAGAGAGGCCCAACACACATCATTAAGAAAAAACAATTGCAAATGAGTTTAACCACTAAATACGAGGTTTGGGGTTCGGAAAACCAATATTTTGATGCCAAATATATGAATTGAAATGCTAGGTGGCAAAGTATCCAACTCCTAATATAGGATCAACAACCAAAAAGCAAAAAAATATGAGAATATAGAAAATATAGATTGCAGGTGTGATTATAGGAAATTAAAAAGTGAGGGTATGTGAAAGAGTTTGAAATTTAAACCTTTGGCCTTTTAAAACCCGTCCAATTCTAACCCTTTCGGCGACATTAATTTTCATCGCCAAACCACTCGGCGACACACCGTGTGGGTACTTACCTCGCCGAGTTTTACAGGACCTCCAGTTAATGTGGGGGTCTAAACAACGGACTAAGTCAGGATCGCCGACCTGATCGGTGATCCGCCGACTAGTCCATGGGTCCGCCAACCTGCACTTTTCAAACACATCCTACACTTTAACCTGCGGAATCAACAGACTATTATTTCTAAAACTAAAAGAAAGAAGTAAAACTTGGGTTTCCTCCTAAGAATCGCCTTTGTTAACGTCGTGACACGACGCAAGTCCCTACTCAAACTTCATTTCTGGGGTTTGCCGTAGTGTCACTAGGCAGTCCTCCTTTTTTTCTTGGGTAGAGACGAGACAATGCATGACCTATTTGTGTCTCCAGTAGCTGAATAGATATGGAATGAGAAACAACCATTTGATTCAGCATTGAGACATTCTCTTTTATCTCTTTCAACACTTTGTCGTGTTCTTCGACTTTGTGGAGAATGAGTGAGAGTATCTCTTCTACTTGTACACCCTCATAATCCTTGGGCTTTATACACACTGGAGGGGGAATGTATCGATCTTTATTTTTGTACGGTACCTCCAATTCCATAATCTTTTTGGCCAAGAGATCCAGCTGAGTCAGCAGTGTGGCCAAATTTTGGTCCTTCTCTGTCTCCTTATGGGTCTTAGTCATGTGATTAAGGTGTTGGGATGCTATTGCATAGGGCTATCGTATTAGACCACCCGGAGAAAATTGGTCATCCAATCATTTTTTCTCAGGACCAAGACCTCGATAGACTGCCTCCAGAAGTGATGTGAAGTCTGTGGACATCAAGTAGTCCACAGCCTTTCGCAAATCAGCAACCTTGGCTTTAAAAGCTGTCACCTTTGAAGTTGCCCCCTTTCTACTCTCACAAGTCTCAAATCTCGCTGTGAGAATGTCAATAGATGCTCAGAGGAGAGTCAGTGTAACAAGGATAGCACTCTCAATCATCCACGGTACTGCAGCCTCCAATCGAGTAACCCTCACATTCGCAGAATGGGCTAAGTGGCCCATCTTCAGGATCTTGGCCTGAGTAATCCAGGTGGGCTTGGAAGTAATAGATGCAATAGGAGCCTGGGAGCAAGTTGAAGCATGGGTACCTAAAGGCCCGGAGGCCTGAGTAGGCAAACGTACCTCTGCATGTATTCTCTCAACATCAACCTCTGGTATGCATCCATTGGAGCTGCTCTCCTCCTGTCTGCCTCCTCCTGAGTGTACTCAGCCTCTATACGCCGGATGTCTATAGAGGATGTGGGAGTGACCTCAATATCCCTCTTCTCATCATGCGGTACTCCAACACTCTGTCACAACTCTGTAATGAAGACCTGGAATGGAAGGGACGTCTGGCTGTGCTTGACCCTCATGACCATCTCCTGCTCTATGATGAGTCCTAAATCAATGCTCCTCCGAGAGATGATCGACCCAAGGTAGGTTGCATTAGGATGGCATATGATGGACTCATTATGGGATGGAATAACTGAATGCTGATGAATCCAAACCAGTATCTCGCAGCTACATTTAGCTCCTTTTTCTTAATCGTAGCTCTTCCCTCAATCCGCCTTGGGGTAGTGTCAGAGATGAGCGGTGCAAGCCAGCCCTTGAGATCATCCAAGAGAGTCGTAGTGGTATACAATTTTTGGTAGTCAAATACTGACCCTCTATCCAATACAGTTGATATGATCGTGGTTGCATCTCACTACTGTCCCCCGTACCATGACGGACACTGTTGACTTGAAAGTTCTGGCGTTTTTCTTTCCCTTTGGTACCAATTCACCATATGCTGGGTAGAACTCCCGGACCCATATAGGAATATAGGGGCCTCGGGGCCTATTAAACTGCTCAAACCGATGAAACTGGAGCGTGTCCCTGAAAGTGGAGTATCTGCCCACTAAACCTACCGTAAACAACATCTTTTCCTATAGAATCGTCCTAAGTCCCTCAACTTTAAGTCTATTGAGTAGCCGGGGAAGGGACCCTATACTGGTGGCTCTGTAATCACAGTCAGTGCTGGAGCTGGCAATATATCAGTTGGAGGAGGACTCTCGACGAGTCTGGGCAAGACCTAGCTCAGATTTTTGCCCTCCGGGACAGTAGAGGCTGGTCGTCATCACGTTCAGAAAATGCAGCCTGGGAGTCAAAGGACTCTCCCTTGCTGCTGGAGTTGTGCTCCGGAATCTCAGATATGGGCTTCTTGACCTTACCCTTGCCTCCATTGGTAGGTGCCGTCTTTCCCTTTTCAGGAGGATTGACTACCCCTTCATTTATCACTACGCCCCGTGCTCTTTTACGCGGCGACATATCCAAGTTGATTCTATCCATATCTGCAAAAACTTCGTAGAAAGTTAGAAATATTTCAAGAAAATTCACAGAAATCATAATGCAGACAGACTCGCCGAATCACTTTGGCCAGCTAGATCGGGCTCGCCGAAAGGATTGACTTCCAAATTTTCTAGAAAAATGGCATGTGGGCGATAGGAGGGGCCTTTCGGTGAATCACCGATAGCATTCGATGAGCTCAGACTAGCCCACCGAAAGTTACATTGTAGTTTATGGGTTAGGGGTGTAGATAGGGCGATCAAAGAAGATAATCGACGAGTGCACTCAGCGAAGTCAAGCTTCTCGCCGAATAATAGAGAACTAAAAGCATCCAAACCGAAGAAATTAAAGGGGGGTTCGGTGAACCGTAGAGTGGTTCGGCGAGCTCGACCCAGCTCACCAAACTGCCCAACGTGCTTACTTTCTACCCCGACTTCCAAAACCAACCCCGCAACCCCCAAAAATAAAATCAAAGCATACACATACTCAACTAGACTCAGATCCATAAGACCCATGCCACCGGGGTACTCAAATTTCCCCCGGTTTGGCCAAAATTGGCCATTTGATGACTTAAGCCCTCAAGAATGACGTCAAATGCTCTATCATCGGGCAAAGTATGTCATTTAGCACAATTTGGGTTAATCAAACTTCACCCAACTAGACCCATTCAATAATTAAGCACAACCCAAAAATTTATGATCAATTTTAAGGCATGAAACTCGGGAAATTAACAATTAGGCATTTTAGGCATGATAATCGAAATTAAAACAGGCAGGAAAGCACACAAATACAAATTCAGAGAGGCCCAACACACATCATTAAGAACAAAATGATTGCAAATGAGTTTAATCGCTAAATACGAGGCTTGGGATTCGGAAAACCAACCTTTGATGCCAAATATATGAATTGAAATGCTAGGCGGCAAAGTATCCAACTCCAAATACAGGATCAACAACCAAAAAGCAAGAAAATACGAGAATATTGGAAATATAGATTGCAGGTGTGATTATAGGAAATTAAAAAGGAAATGTGAAAGAGTTTGAAATTTAAACCTTTGGCCTTTTAAAAACTGTCCAATTCTCGCCCTTTCGGTGACATTAATTTTCATCGCCAAACCACTCGGTGACACACCAAATGGGTACTTACCTCGTTGAGTTTTACAGGACCTACAGTTAATGTGGGGGTCTAAATAACAGACTAAGTCGGGATCGCGGACCAGTTCGGTGATCCACTGACTAGTCCATGGGCCTGCCAACCTGCACTTTTCTAACACATTCTACATTTCAACCTGCACAATCCACACACGATTATTTCTAAAACAAAAAGAAAGCAGTAAAACTTGGGTTGCCTCCCAAGAAGCGCCTTAGTTAACGTCATAGCACGATGGAAGTCCCTACTCAAACTTAATTTCTGGGATATACCATAGTGTCACTAGGCAATCCCCCTTTTTCTCTTGTGTAGAGACGAGAAAACGCATGAACTATTTGTGTCTCCAGTAGCTGAATAAATATGGAATGAGAAATAGTCATCTGATTCAGCATTGAGACATTTTCTTTTATCTCTTTCAACACTTTGTCATATTCTTCGAATTTGTGGAGAATGAGTGAGAGTATCTCTTCTACTTGTCCACCCTCATAATCCTTGGGCTTTAAACGCTCTGGAGGGGGAATGTACCGATCTTTCTTTTTGTACGGTACCTCCAATTCCATAATATTTTTGGCCAAGAGATCCAGCTGAGTCAGCAGTGTGGCCAAATTCTGGTCCTTCTCTGTCTCCTTGTGAGTCTTAGTCATGCGATCAAGGAGTTGGGCAGCTATTGCATAGGGTTGTCGTATTAAACCACCCGGAGAAAGTTGGTTAGCCAATCCTTTGTTCTCAAGACCAAGACCTCTATAGAAGCAGTCCAGTAGCATTTTATATGAGATTCCATGAGTTGGGCATTGTAGAAATATTGTCTTAAATCTCAGCCACAACTCATGGATTGACTCACCCTCTAGTTGACTGAAATTTAGGATGTTATCCCTAAGAATCATCATTTCTGAAGGAGGTAGTCCACTTTGGTATCGTTGGTACAAGACATGCTCATTCCTTCTGTTCTAAGCAATCAACACACAAACTAAAACTGAAAGTATGTAGATTAAACTATGACTAAAAAGAACAAAATTCAACTTCACCAAAAGAATCTCAAACAACACCAACCCCACCAGCGGTGCCATTTTGATTTACGTTTCAAGGACACTTCATCCACTTCTAAGTGTCAACGATCTCTAGTCAGTATATAACCCAACTAAATGAGTTGGGGTTGAATCCCACAAGGAGTCACACTTGTTTGAGAATCAATTGAGAAGTATGAATATGGTCAAATGAGTCATAGGAAAAAATATTATTGAATAAAGATATCATTCAAATCAGGGGTTGACACAAATGTCAAATGGGGGTTTTGGTGTTGATTATCAACTACAAAAGTGGTAAACAATATGAAATAACAATAATGAGATGAGTTCTTGGGATGTGATTCGATTATAGGATAATATAGACAAATGGGTAATTACAACTATTAGAAAATAGCTAACTATTAGTTAGTAAGCTAGACTATAGAGGAGGTAAACTTTCTCTCGAACAATTTACCCCGAATCAAGTCGATTTCTCTCTAACATCAACAAGCATGCAAAATAAGAACAACTCACACCTTAGTCCATTCACTCTCTCGAGCTGAATGTGTGGAATTAGGTTTAGGATTCACTAGCTGAACCCATGGCAACCTAATACCCACCGACCATCAATCAATAATCTTAATTTTAAAACCTCTCTCTTGAGCAAGCCAGAAACACAGGGTAGAACTGCATTTGCAATTACAATTCTTAAATTCAACCACAATTACAGATTGAACTCACTTCTAAACAACATTTAAACTAACAATTATCAATACCCATAAACTAAATCAGCCCATAATCACATAATCACACCCCCAAGAATTGAGTTTTTAGCTAGACATCATAAAAAGATAAAAATCGTTATCAAATTGAGTTTCTATCAACTGGGTAAGATTAATTTCATCTTTACAATGGACCGATTCGAAGAATCTCAAATACCCACTTCCAATTTCTCAAAAGTGAAAAACTTCAATTCTTCAGAGCTAAAGGAAAACTAGAGAAAACTTGTCTCAGCTCAGAATATTCAATATATTGAAAATTAGATATCTCCTCAATAGATAGATAGATACTAAACTAAATGTTCAAAAATGTATTTGTAGTCGCCAAAAATGTGTTGCGAAGAACCATTTGGCGAAGTAAGTCGGGCTCGCCAAACCATTCGGCGAGCCGCCCTTTGGTCACTTTCATCGCCTTTCTGCCTTGACATTCAGCGTCCTCAACTTCTGCAATTTTGGGCGATCCAGTACTGCATTGCGGAACTACTCGAAGATTCGCCGACTGCTCCTTTCCATCGCCAACCTGATTTCTTACCTCAGGGCTAGGCACACTGGAACTTTAAGCGGTCAAATGGCCATTTGGCGACTCGCCAAGTGGACTTGGCGGTCACCAGGCTTGTGTTTCTTCATTCTTTCAACTCGTTTTGTTCCTTTTTGCAAATTAGTGTCCTTTCTTTGTTCCTCAATCTATATACCTGGAAATCAAGGGTTTTACATAAGTTATTGGCACAAAATAAGTATTTGAGAACACTAAATCTATATAAATAAAGCCCTAAATGAGTCAAAATTTCGGACTCATCAGGCCTTCTTCTTCTTTTGCTTCCCATCCTATATTGACCCATGCATTTATATACCAAATGGGAAGTTTTTCCCGATTAGCGGACGTTAAAGTTTCCTGGATTGAGAAAGACTTGCCCAACTCATTGACTAGGCTATCCAAAATTCCTATGATCCTCTGACTGAGTGGGTGGTCAAGTGTGAGAGGATTATTGAGGTCCACCTCTGAGGTTAGATGATTTGACTGCGATGATAGCAGTTTTAGAGAAGACCGAGGGTAGTTCCAGTGCTTTGGACACCCTTAAGGCTAAGGTTGCCATATTGAGGGCTGAGGTGGTATAAATTCAGTCCATGGACATCTCGACACTTTGGGGTGATGTTCCCCTTTCAAATACTGCTGCCCCCTAGATGTCTAGTGTTGCACCTTCTTCTTCTGTATCTGAGGTCGCTGTAGATGTGGATGGTAAGGTTGAGGAGCTGGCTGAGGAGAATGATAAGTAGGGGTTGTGAGAGGGTGGGCATGGGATTGCTAAGACCTTGACAGAGCTGCATGAGACTGATGAGGTCATTATTCAGACTACCTAGAGAGGTTTTTCTGAGATATTTTAGTTGTTGGGTCCAGTGGAGTCACCCCAAACTCCTTCATACTTCCCTTTGTTGAGGCGGGCACTGATGCCCAAATCGAGCCTTCCTTTCCACCTCCCATTATCCTGTTGCCAGACATTGATGTCCCACTTAAGGTTTCTCCACTAGAGACTCCAGAAGAGAGTTCTCCACATGCATAGCCTGTCAGGGGGAATCTATATCTCAACCTCCTAGCATTCCATTTATTAAGCATTGAGGACACTACTTTTTATTTTTGGTTGGGTGAGGGCATTCATGCCAATATTCCTCTTTTTGCTTGTATTTTGTTTGTTTCGTATTTTGAACTTTTTTAGTTAATGTTTTGTTTCTGTTAGAGTGCTTCTCTTTTGGTAAAGTTTGTCTCTTTGCTTCATTGTTCATTCTCTCTTGATAAATGCTACCCCTATGAGTTCTCTAAAATCGTGAAATGCTTAAGGTTTTGATTGATATAATTTGAGAATCAATTTTGTTCAATATCGATGTATTAAATAGTATTGATGATGAGCATGATGCGTAGTGTTGGTGTTGTGAGAATGAAATTGATGGGGTTACACTTTTGAATGATCTCTTTGAATCTTTTGTTGACTAGCTGCGTTTGGATATGAGCCTTGCAATGAACATCACACACACTTCTGATCTTTTCGGGATGTGCTAGATTGGTGTATTTCGAAGTGCCATGCATGGTGAGTTTTACTTGAAAACATGTATGTGGAGTTGTAGAATATTCCTTGTTTGCCTAGTTAGTTGAATATTAGTAAATATAGGACATGATCTTGGGAAAAAATTGAATGAGGAGCCAACTTTTCTATAAAGTCGATTGTGACTACCTTATGAGGGTGTGAATCTATGTTGGCATCAATTGAGCCTAACATATTTTTTGACAACCCAAAGAAGCCTCTTGAACCAAATAGTCCCTACCTTCTTAGCTAAAATCCTTTTGGAGTATTGTGATGTTTGAATAGACAACTTAGGCCAAAAGCCTAAGTTTGGGGTTTTGATAGGAATGATGAACGAGGGCAAGTTGAAGGGCAAAGAAAGAAGAAATGAGAACCAAAATTTGAAAGTTTTATAAAAAGAAGGAACCCCTCCTTATAAAGAAAATGTGTGTGTAGTTGTCATCAATTTGATGGGAAATGAAAATGAAAAATAGAAGTGAATGAAATAAAGGAGAGTTCCAAATAATTTGAGTGGAAAGTCTTGTTTTTATTTCTCAAATAAAAAATAAGAAAAAAAACTTGAGAATATGTGATGATGATTGCAACAATGCTTTGAAAAGGTAAAGTCACCAATCCAAATTGACCATGACGTAACTCTCAGCCCCATTACAAGCTTAAAAGACCCTTAAGATTTTTCATGAACCATGTTGTGTGATGATTGGAAAATATGGCCAAACCTATAAGACAAAGCTTGCATGTATTTCTCTTTTGAGAGAGTGAGAGTTGCATTGATTCCTATTACCTTTGTTGATTTTCTTTGTGAGAGCATGAAATTGTTCTTTATGTGAGGGCACTTGAATGCATTTGTTGAAAAATATTCTTGCATTAGTCAAGGAGCTAAAGTGAGCTTGAGTGTAACACCTCAAATTTGAAAAGAAGGAATTTTTTAGGTTTTTTAGAATTAGTGTCTGTACCGATGGACTCACCAACGGAACGTAGGTTCACTAACAGGCCGTAGGTGGGAGCCGTAGGTGGCAAGTCAAATGATTTTCAAAAGTCAAGTTCTTGTACCTTTTTTATGGTCCACTAGGATGGTTCGTCATTCTATTTACGATTCATAGATAAGTCTCGTAGGTGAGCCCAAACTTAGTGAAATTTTGAAGGTCTAAGTGGGGAATGATACATGGGATCCATCAAAAATGGGTAAAATTCTAGGTCCTAGTACTTGACCTACAACTTACCAGAATGGTCCATAAGTGGACCTACATACCGTAGGTATGAACCGTTGGTCGAGTTAGCAGTTATATTAAGAGGGGCTTTTGGGTCTTTTACAAATTATTCTAACCCAATATTTTTTCGTTTTACCTTCTATCCTAGAAGCTATATAAACTTTTTTCCCCCCAAATTCCCCAAATGAACTCATTATCCTTAAATCCCAAAAGTTGATCAAGTTCTTCCCCAATATTTATCTCTTTAAAGCTTGAAGAAAGAAGGCTAGGTTTTCAAGATCAAGTCTCCAAATTCACAATTAGTTGTGAGCTTTTGTCATCAAGGTATGATAGCATTCACCTATGTAGTCCTTTTCTCCATAGGGTTCCTAAATTCTCCAATTTTACAAGTTAGAATCTCCAATTGAAATTAGGGGTTTTATCCTATCTCGTGGGTTCTTTTCAATTTTGATCTAATTGATTATTATATGTCTTTTTATGCATGAGTTGAGGTAATTACATGATTTTAAGATGAATGCACATGAACCCATGCATGATCCATGATTTCTAGAATTGATCATATGATGAAGCTTTTGGAAGAGGAAAGATGAATTTATGAAGATGTGCATGTTCTTTATGAAAGTGATGAAAATGATTTAAGGTTGCTTTGAGAGTAAAGCATCAATATTTTTATTCTTTTGTGGAAGGATTTCTCACATAAAAGACTCATAAGATTGAAAGGTTTTCTCACCTAAGTTGAATCAAGCTTTAGAAGTTATTCTGATGAAATCTAGATTGGATTGAATACTTGATGTGCCCTTTTATAGATAATAAGATAAGTTATGATTAATGACTAATACATGGGATTTATGCTTAGCACCGAGAGGATATTGAGATGGAAGCTCTCCCATAGTTGAGGCCGAGTTTCTAGTAGCAATCTTCATATCCCATATCTATGTGTTACCATAGATTGTCTTAGATAGACATTATCTAGTGGATCCACGTAAGCTAGAAGTTCATGGTTCTTACCTTAGCAAGTAAGGACATCTCTTTTTGGTGTGGGCATGACACTAGATTCCATGTTATAGCTCACATGGTCTATATGTCGGATAAAGGAAAATCTCCCACAAATAATGAACTAAGGTTACTTTCTAAAAGTATCTCAAAAGTATTTTAATGATTTTTAGCTTGCATTGACCATGGTTTTGAATGATGTTTTATACCATGTTATCCTATGATTTAGCTTGGTCATTTCATGCCATGTAAAGTCCCTTTTTTGCATGATTTCATAACTCTTATGCATTGCTATCATACTTGGTACATTCCATGTACTAACACATACTTTTACCTACATTATTTCACTACTGTAGGGTCTGACACTCTTGCTCCCCATACTCGTGGCTAGTGATCCCTTTTAGAGATTTGAAGATTAGTGAGTCTACTGGATATTTTATGTGATGTATGTGTTACGTCCCAATCAGTCCTTTGATCTAATGGATGGCTTAGAGACTTATGTTTAGACTTTTGCTACTTTTTTTCGAACTCTTTTATTGAAATTCAACTCTTAAACTCTTTTGGTTTTCTATTATATTTTACGATGTATGCTAAGTGGCTTGTGTAGGTCCTCTCGGGGTCTTATACGACATGTCACATCTAGGGTGTACTTTGGGTTGTGACAAACTTTGTATTTAGAGCACAAGATTTAGAAATGTCCTTGAAAGTCTCATAATCCATGTCGAGTAGAGTCTTGTTCATAAGTGTGAGGCATGCCACATTTATAAATGAGAGTTTATAAGATGTTTAGGAAACTCCACTTCTTTTATTACTCTTAAGTCATGCGATAGAGTTTAACTCTATAGTCTCTTTCTCCTATTCCCTATCCGATACTTTTAGGATATGGCCACTCGAAGGGAATATTCTAGGAGGAATGCGAGAGAGAATGTGTAACGAGAAGCTCCTCAAGTTCCGGTCAACCATTTGGCCAAACAAGTAACTAATGCGGAGTTTAGGGATCCTTTTCAAGTGTTGGCTCAAGCCATGATAACTCAATCCAATAGGGAGGTTGTGGTCCCCATTAACCCAAATATGGGTACAACGACAACTAGAGTGGGGGACTTCACCAGAATGAATCCTTACAAGTTTCATAATTCCAAAGTTGAGGAAGATCTTCAAGAGTTCATTGATGAGGTGTATAATGTGTTGATGATAATAGGAGTGAAGCCGGTGGAAAAAGGCAGAATTAACTGCTTATCAACTTAAGGGTTTTGTTGAAGTGTGGTTCAATCAATGGAAAGAAGAGAGGACGGTTGATACAAGTCCTTTTGATTGGGAAAAAAATAAGATTATTTTCCTTGATAGGTTCTTTCCCCTTGAGATAAAGGAGGAAAAGGTACTTGAATTCATAAATCTTTGTCAAGCAAAAATGAGTGTGAAGGAATATTCTTTGAAGTTCACACAATTTTCTCGATATGCGCCAACTATGATTGCCGATCCAAGGGAAATGATGAGTAAGTATGTTTTGGGTGTGTCTGAAATGGTGGTTAAGGATTTTCATACCACCATGCCTATCAATGATATAAGCATTTCTTGCCTAATGGTTCATGCTCAACAAATCGAAGAGGAGAAACTTAAGGAAAATTCAAGGAAGTCAAAGAGGGCCAAGACCAGTGATGATGACTTTTCAAGTTTGCTATCCGATGGACATGGTCGCTCTAAGTTTTGACAAAGGCTTTTCGGCCAAAGTTTCGCCAATGCTCCTCCTTAATTCAACAATCATAGGATGTCTAACCCTAAACGTCAAACAGGAAATGATGGATCATCTACCTGTGCTAAATATGGAAGGAAGGATGAGGGCAAATGCTTAGCTGGCACAGATGGTTGCTTCAAATATGGTAAGAGTGGTCATAAGATAAGGGATTATCAATCACTTAAAGCCAAGGGAAGAGAAGGTCGACAGGCTCTAACTAGTTGTTCGGGTTCAAGTGCTCCAAGGCAAAATGATTTCTATGCACTTCTGACCCGTCATGAGCAAGAGGGTTCTCCTGATGTGGTTACCGATATGTTGAAATTCTTCCATTTTGATGTTTATGATTTACTTGATCCTGTTGTGACACCTTATGTGGCTATAAGGTTTGATATTCTTCTGGATGTATTGCTAGACCTTTTTTCTGTCTCTACCACTATTGGTAAATCTATTGTGCCTAAGAGAGTCTATAGAAAGTGTCCCGTCTCTTTATCCCATAGAGTCACTCATGTTGATCTTATAGAGCTTGATATGTTAGATTTTGATGTTATTCTTGGCATGGATTGGTTGCATACATGTTATGTTTCTATTGATTGAAGAACCCAAGTAGTCAAGTTTCATTTTCCAAGTGAACCCATCCTAGAGTGGGAAGGGGGAAATTCTATGCCTAAGAGTCAATTTGTCTCTTGTCTTAAAGCTAGGAAAATGATTTATAAGGGTTGCATATACCATCTTGTTCGGGTTAGGGATATGGATTTCGAAACCCCTACTTTTGAGTTGGTCCCCATTATTAATGAGTTTCCGGATGTTTTACTATTGATTTACCCGGTGTTCCTCTCGAAAGGGAAATATACTTCAATATTGACCTTCTCCCAGATACACAACATATATCTATTTCTCCTTATCGTATGGCCCCAACAAAACTCAAGGAGCTAAGGGAGATATTGACAAATTTGTTGGATACGAGTTTCATCCAATCGAGTATCTCTCCATGGGGTGCTCTAGTTTTGTTTCATCGAAAGAAAGATGGTTCACTTCGAATGTGTTTTGACTACCTCCAATTGAACAAGGTTACCGTTAAGAAAAGATATCCTCCCCGAGGATAGATGAGTTTTTGGTCATGTCCTTTGAATTGACTAATACTCCAGCCACATTCATTGATTTGATAAATATGGTGTTTAGAAAATACCTTGATATGTTTGTGATTGTGTTTATCGATGATATTTTGATTTACTTAACGAGTGAGGATGAGCATGCCGATCACTTAAGGATTGTATTGTAAGTTCTCAAGGACCAACAACTCTTTGCAAAGTTTAGCAAATGTGATTTTTGGTTAAGATCCGTGGCTTTTCTTTGTCAAATTGTTTCTGGTAAGGTATTGAGGTAGATCCTAAGAAGACGGATGCAATTAAGAGTTGGCCTACACCTCTATCCCCTTTGGATATTCAAAGTTTTTTGAGATTGACTGGTTATTATAGAAGATTAGTTGAAGGGTTTTCTTCAATTGCATCTCCATTGACGGCTTTGACCCAAAAAAAGGTTAAGTTCGTATGGTTCGAAGCATGTGAACAGAGTTTTCAAGAATTGAAAGATAGACTTACCTCTACTTTGGTGTTGACTTTAACGGAAGGATCTGATAGATTTCTGTTTTATTGTGATGCTTCAAGAGTTGGGATATGGTGTATTTTTATGTAGAATAGGAAAGTTATTGCTTATGTTTCATGACAACTTAAGAATCTTGAAAATAACTATCCTACCCATGATTTATAATTGGCAGCGGTTATCTTTGCGTTAAAGATATGGAGGCATTACTTGTATGGTTTCCACGTTGATGTGTTTACCGACCACAAAAGTTTGCAATATGCGTTTAAGCAGAAAGATCTAAATCTTTTCCAAAGAAGGTGTCTTGAGTTACTAAAGGATTATGACATAAGTGTTCTTTATCACAACGGCAAGGCGAATGTGGTGGGTGATGCTCTTTGTTGGTTATGGATGGGTAGTGTTTCTTATGTTGAGAATCATAAAAAGGAGTTGGTGCGAGATGTTCATAGATTGGCCCAATTAGGTGTTTGGTTGGTTGACTCTACCAAAAGCGGTGTTATGGTAAATAATGGTTAAGAATCATCTTTCGTGTCAGATGTGAAAGCCAAGAAAGGTCTTGATCCGAGTTTTGTTGAATTGAAGGAAACAATGCTTAAAAAGTTCGTAGAGGATTTCTCCCAATGGGGAGATGGTGTGCTTCGATATCAAGGTCGTTTGTGTGTTCCCAATGTTGATAATTTGAGGGAGAAAATTCTATCAAACCCCCATAGTTCTAGATATTCTATTCACCCTAGAGCCACCAAGATGTACCGTGACTTGTGGGAGGTCTATTGGTGGAAAGGTATGAAGAAGGATATTACAAAATTTGTGGCTAAATGTCCTAATTGCCAACAAGTGAAAGTTGAGCAACAAAAGCTGGGAGGTTTGTCCCAAGATATTAGTATTCCTACTTGGAAGTGGGAATATTTGAGTATGTACTTTATTGTTGGTTTACCCCACACCGGCGACAACATGACTCGATTTGGGTTATTGTAGATCAAATGATGAAATCAACTCATTTCATTCTCGTCAAGGTTTCTCATTCGGCGGAGGATGACGCTAAGTTATATTTGAGAGAAATGTTTAGGTTGCATAGAGTGCCCTTATCCATTATCTCCGACGTGGTACCTAATTTACCTCTCAACTTTGGAAATCTTTTTAAAAGGGTCTTGGTACTCGTGTTAAACTTAGTATGGCCTTTTATCCGCAAACCGATGGGCAAGCAGAGTGTACTATCCAATTTTTGGAAGATATATTGAGAGCGTGTGTAATTGAATTCAAGAGTAACTAAGATGATCATTTGCCTTTGATTGAGTTTGCTTATAGTAATAGCTATCATTCCAGCATTGGTATGGCTTCATTTGAAGCTCCATATGGTAGGACGTGTAGGTCTCCTATAGGTTGGTTTGAAGTGGGTGAAATTTCTTTGATAAGTACCGAATTAGTACACGAGGCTATGGATAAATTTTGGCTTATTAGAGAGAGGTTGAAATTGACCTAAAGTCGACAAAAGTCCTATGCTAATGTTAGAAGGAGAGACCTTGAGTTTGATGTTCATGATTGGGTCTACTTGAAATTTTTTCCCATGAAGGGTGTGATGAGATATGGAAAGAGAGGGAAGCTTAGTTCCCGATATGTGGGCCTATATATCAGATTTTGAAGCGTATTGGTAAAGTTGCTTAATAGCTTGAACTACCGAATGATTTGGCATCGGTGCATATAGTTTTTCATGTATCCTTGTTAAAGAAATGTTTTGGAGATCTGGCATCCATAATTCCCTTAGAAGGTTGGGAGTTAAGAAGAATCTTTCTTATGAAGAAGTTCTGGTTGATATTTTGGAACGGTAAGTTAAAAAGTTGAGAAACAAAGAAGTTGCTTTCGTGAAGATTCTTTGGAGGAATCAGTTAGTTAAGGGTGCTACTTGGGAGTCCGAGTCCGAGGCCGATATGAAATCCCGTTATCCTCATCTCTTCCCCTCCGACCCCATTATAGCTTGAGGTATTTAGTTACTCATGGTCTATCTTTATGTCTTAGTCATTCTCACATTTCTTCATGCATGCATGCTCATGAAAACTTGATTTTTGTGAAAATGATGTAACTTGATTGATTTCCCTATGTTTATGTGAATTTGAGTATGAGTTGCATGTATGCATTGTGAAATGCTGTTTTGAATATGCTTTAGCTTGGAGTTGATTTTCCTCCTCATATGTGTGTATTATATGATTGCATTCATGTTGGGCTGTTAGGTCTAGTTCCCCCCCTCCTTATGATGTTTTCAGTTCCATTCGAGGATGAATATTCCTGAGGTGGAGATATTGTAACATCTTGGATTTGAAAATAAGGAAAAAATTTAGGTTTTCTAGAACTGGTGTATGTAGCCTGACCCACTGACAGACCGTAGGTTCACTTACAGGCCGTAGGTGGCAAGTCAAATGATTTTCAAAAGTCAAGTCCCAGTACCCTTTTTATGGTCCACCAGAATAGTTCACATTCTATTTATGAGTCGTAGGTAGGTCTCATAGGTGAGCCCGAACTCGGTGAAATTGTGAAGGTCTAAGTGGGAAACGACAGAGGGCATGTATGGACCGTAGAAAGACCAACAGAATGTACATGGAATCCGTCGAAAATGGGTAAAATTCTAGGTCCCAGTACTTGGCCTACATACCATAGGTACGAAACGTAGGTCGAGTCGGTAGTATTTTAGGGGGGGCTTTTGCGACTTTTCCAAATTATTCAAACCCAACACTATGTTGTTTTACCTTCTATCCTAGACCATATATAAATGTTTTTTCCCCCAAATTACCCAATGGAACTCATTTTCATAAAATCCCAAAAGTTGATCAGGTTCTTCCGCAATATTTTTCTCTCTAAAGCTTGAAAAAGAAGGATAGGGCTTCAAGATCAAGTCTCCGAATGCACCATTAATTGTGAGCTTCTGTCATCAAGGTATGATAGTATTCACCCATGGAGTCCTTTCCTCCATAGGGTTCCTAAATTCCCCAATTTTACAAGTTAGAATCTCCAATTGAAATTATGATTTTTTTATCCAATCTCATGGGTTCTTTTCAATTATGATCTAATTGATTGTTTTATGTCTTTTTTTGCTTGAATTGAGATAATTACATGATTTTAAGATGAATTCACATGAACCCATGCATGATCCATGATTTCTAGAATTGATCATATGATGAAGCTTTTGAAAGAAGAAAGATGAACTTATGAAGATGTGCATGTTCTTTATGAAAGTGATGAAAATGATTTAAGGTTGCTTTGAGAGTAAAGCATCGTTGTTGTTGTTTTGTGAAAGGATTTTCTCACATAAAGGATTCATAAGGTTGAAAAGTTTTCTCACCTAAGTTGAATCAAGATTTAGGAGCTATTCTAATGAAATCTAGCTTGGATTGACTACTTGATGTTCCCTTCAATGGATAATAAGATAAGTTAAGATTAATGACTAATCGGTGGGATTTATTCTTAGCACCGAGAGGATATTGAGATGGAAGCTCTCACGTAGTTGAGGCCAGATTTCTAGTACCAATCTCCCTATCCCATAACTATGTGTCACCGTAGGTTGTCTTAGATTGTCATTATCTAGTGGACCCACGTAAGCTAGAAGTTCATGATTCTTACCTTGACAAGTAACGACATATTCTTTCAGTGTGGGATAAGCATCGAATTCCATGTTATAGCTCACATGATCTATATGTCGGTGAAAGGTAAATCTTCCACAAATAATGAACTAAAGTTAATTTCTAAATGTATCTCAAAAACATTTTAAAGATGTTTAGCTTGCATTGACCATGGTTTTGACTGATGTTTTCTAGAATGTTATCTTATGATTTAGATTGGTCATTTCATGCGATGTGAAGTCCACTTTTTGCATGATTTAATAACTCTTATGCATTGATATCATACTTGATACATTCCATGTAGTAACACATACTTTTTATTACATTGTTTCACTAATGTAGGGTCCGACGCTCCTACTCCCCATACTCGTGTCTACTGACCCCTTTTAGAGATTTAAAGATTGGTGAGTGGGCCTCATGTTCCGAGGACCGAGATTCTTTTATGGATTTCATGTCTTTTCATTTTTGGATATTGTATGTGATGTATGGGCTACGTCCCAATATATCCTTTGATGTAATAGATGGCTTAGAGACTCATGTTTAGACATTCACTACTTTTTGTCAAACTCTTTTATTGAAATGCTACTCTTAAACTCTTTCGATTTTCTATTATCTTGTATGATGTATGCTAACCGGCTTTTTTAGGGCCTCTCGGGGTCTTATACACCATGTAACGTCTAGGGTATACTTTGGATCATGATATTGAGCTTGTGTTGAGACTATCTAGTCATCAATTGAAGATTTTTTATCATGATTTAGGGTAACATACTATTTAGAGTAGTGTTCCCATGGCGCTTGAATGATAACTTTCTTTGTGAACTATTGTAGACACCCTTATTGATCATATTGTGTTCTTGATTTATTTGAGGACAAGAAAAAGTTTATGTTGGGGTGTTGATGAGTAGTATATTTGCACTCATTTAAGGTCCGTTTAGCTCAATAATTGGTGTCTTCAATGCCTAACTTTTTCCTTTTCTAATCAAATATTGACGATTCGCAGCTATGAAGGCATTGGGACAAAGCATGGACTAAAACTTGAAAGAATGGCCAAAAATGCAAAAGAAGTGCAAAATGAACATTGTTGATCGCCTACTGAGCTAGACTTCGCCCAATCTCACAGTGTATAACACTTTCATTTACCAAGAAGATCGGCGACCGCCTGTTGAAAAGGCGATACGCCAAATGAGAAAGGCTGATTCGAAGCACATCGCCCAAAATGACTGTGTGCAAGGCAAAAATTTAATGTTTAACGACAAGCTAAGGTGGTATTCAGTGATGCGCCAAATGTGAAAGGCCTACTCAATCGAGTTCATCAAGTGAGGTTCAAAAACTTGAAGCCTAGTGTATGATAAAGGCGAACTGGGGAACGAGGTCGATTCACCAATTGAGTTAGGTGAGCCTGATTAATGTCGGTGTGTGGGTAACAAAGTGAATTTTTGGGCCAAATTTTGGGAAAATATAATAGCCCAAATGATAGAGTATTAAAAGGGTTTGCATAGAGAGTTGAACAACTGAGTTGAGAAGAAAGTTTTGAGAGGGACCACTTTAATTTTTAGAACACTTGTTCTATCCTTCTTGGAGTTTTACAATTTGAATCTTGAATTCGATAATTTGAAGTGAAATCCAAAGTGAGTTTACTCTTAATTGCTTGATTTCTAGTTACCCATGACTGCTTTTAATAGAAGGTATACTTTGTTTACTTTATTTAGGGATGCTCTAATGGGGTTGGGTGTTAATTTAATGTAGTGGGTACTGTGCTATGCTCTATTTTTGTTGTTGTTCATGAATGAAATTGGTCTAATTACCATGGGGTTAACTTAAGAGTTAAGGTTGCAAAATTAATTCCTACTTTCGGTCTTCGGTTGATGCTCGAAAGAGATTAATTGGAGTTGATAATTAGTTCAATACTGGAAATTTAGGTTTGATGTCCTTGACTTTATTGAAACAGAGGTTATTTGTTGGATCTATATGCCCTATTATTGAAAGAGGGAATATAGTAAGGTATTGGGTTATTAAGAATTTGCATTATATGAGACCGAAAGAAGATTCTTGGCATAAATGCTTTGAGATCGAAAGATGACCAGCGTCATTGAAGATGTCTTATCCTATTCATGTATGCGCATAACTATAGAGCAGCAAATTTACTCCTATATGACATTGATATCCAATCCCCGCACTCCTAGATTGCTTGATAACTCTTGATTTTGTTTGAATTTTTATTTTTATTTTGCTAATTAACAACAAAGATTTACATTAAGTTGGTGGTATCATCCACCCAATTATTCTTACTACTCCAAATGAGTTGATTTAAAATCCAAATATCTCGATAAAGAATTCTCCACGATATACTGTTTCCTGTGGGATATGACCCTGACTCTTCGTTGGATTTTTGCTGACTACGATCACTCACTTTTTTAATTGGTTTTGAAGGATGATTTGAGTGTTATTAGATATAAAGAAGAAATAAAAAGAAATGTATATTCTTCTTTTATATTATTTTTTTGTTTTGTTTAAAAAGCTATAGTATAAGTGTATATTATGTAGATCAATGAGATTTTTGTTTTTCACATAACATTGCTCTTTTTTAAAAAGTTTTGTTGTATCATAGTTGTGGGGAAGTTGTATCAAAGATACAATTTTGATTGTTATCATTAATTGCGCATTTCCTTGATTGATGTGTTTAATTAACACAATTATGTAACCAATTACATTGATTTAAGAAATTTAGTTATTGATTTGATGTAGAATTGTATAATTTCATATCCGATTCAATTACCAAACACAAGTTATGGTTCAAATATCGGCAAAAGAATTTTTTAGATCATGATACCATTAGGATACAAGATGTATCATGACACCTTTAAGAAACATGATGCATCATGACACCTCTAGAATATACGATGTATCATGACACCTTTAGGATACACGATGTATCATGATACCTTAAGGATACACGATTCCCTGATATGTTTAGAATACATGTTGTATTCGATTCTCTCAGGGTTGTTATGATTGTGGCGAGCTTGACCATTGGTCTAGAGAGTGTCCTCAGTGAGGGATTACTGTGCCCACTCCATAGATAGCTCAACTAGTTTCAGCAGTAGCACCTCTGGCTAGAAACAGTGCCCAGGGTTAGGATCGCAGAGGTGGTCACCAGGGGGCTCGAGGAGGACCTTAGGAAGGTAGGTAAATGGGTTGTAACACCTTAGAAATTGGTATGTGGAAACAGATTGAAAAAGTTGCAAAAAAGTGATATGGTGCCTGTTTCTAAGGACCAGTCTTTGGTCCGTAGTAAGTTCTATGGTCTATAGAATTGATTCATAGGAATGAACTTAGAATCATGGAAAAATTTCAAGTCCCAGGTGATAGTCTATGATTCAATATGAAAAGTCATAGAAGTTTCTACGGGCCATAGAAAATGCCCGTAGAAGTGATTCAGAGATTGTGATATTGAGACCTTAGGTCCTACGGATGGGTTGCATGACTCGTAGAAGTTTATACAGGCCATAGAAAGTGTCCATAAGAATTGTTCAGACTTGGTGAAATTAATGGACTTTGGCTCTACGATTAGGACCTACGGGTCGTTGGAATTGTTATGAATCATAGAGTGGTTTCATGGAAAGTGTTCAGAAATTTGATCCCAGGACTTGATGCTACGATTGAAAAAAATGGTCCGTAGAAATTTCTACAAACCATAGACCTCAACCATAGAACATGTTTGGCAATTTTAAGTTAGAGACTTTTGTGTCTTTTCCTATATTTCTACACATATACTACGTCATTTTGTCCCTACACATAAGCCCTATAAATACTTTTACTCTTGAAAGACTAACCATTCTCTCTTATTCACTCAAAACCCTAAATCTCCTAAGGTCTTCTTCTCCAAATTCTCTCAATAGCCCTGAAGGAAAAGCTAGGGTTTCAAGCTTGAAGGTCCCTTCCTCTTGCTATTTTTAGGGCTTTGATCACTAAGGTAGTATCATGCGCATACTAAATTATATGAATATTTAAGAGAAAAATTGTACTTAGTTGGTGTCCATAATTTATGGTCATAACCTCAAGAGAAAAGGCTATTGATGACCTTTTTTATATAGATATTTTTTTTAATAATTAATTGGTTAAATTTGTTTACAAAATTGAGTGAAGTAAAAAACAATACTACTAAAGAAATGTCACCTTCTCCCCATATTTAAACATTGAATGTAGTTTGAAATATTTCAATGATATCTGGTCATTTTGATTTTGAAAAAACAAGTAACTCTATGACAATCTTTATTAGTCATCTAAAAGCACTCTTGCTATGTTCTTTCAATTATAATTATTTACTAAAAAACTTTAATTTAGTAATTTTAATTCAATTTTGCCATATCGTTTAGTATATGATACGATACACATGTGCAACACACGTGGTGTGAAACTAGTTAATAATAAAAGTAACAATAATAATGTAAAGTTGGTTTGAATATGTAAAGTTGAGAGAGTGACAGAATATAAGGGGGGCCTCCACCACACACATGCCATTCATGATCACTTGAGAATAAGAAAGGGCGGCATTGGAGAAGTATCATTTTCATAATTTCTCATGGTGGACCTTCCCTTTACCTTTGGCTTTCTTCCATCTTAAAAAAATCAAATGTCTACATCTTTCCAACTATTATACAAAAGAGAGCCACAGACCTCCCTTTAGAAAGTGTTTGATTTGATATCTTTTGTTTTTGCCCACTTTTTCATCTACTTTTACTCCTTTTGCTTTCTTTTAACATTTCACAAATAGTTTTCTCTCTTTTTGCAAATACAAAAGAAGCAACCTCTTTCCCACTCTGTTGGAAGATAAAGACGCTTGCAAATTGTTGACTCCTATTACTTCTTCACATATTTATTTACCAGAGTATAATATGTGTACTTTCTCCATCAAGAAAAGACCTAGGAACGAGCCAGGAGGATTGGTTTCCTCACCTTAAAGTCTTATGGCCGAAGGTCTTCGGCGTGTCCTAATAGCCTACTGGTATACAAGCACACCGTGCTCTAGGTTATTGATCATCTTGTTAAAAATAGTTGTTTCATATTACTGTCCATCTTATTAAATAAAAAATATATATTAATTAATTTTTTCATATATTACTTTTGCAATTTTTTTTTTTTTAAAGTGGTCACATTTGTTTGTAAAATTCCCAAGAAGTTTTTTAAGGGAGAATTAGTAAAATTATCTTCTTATTTATTTATGATTTGTTAATATGTGTGTTAAAAAAATGATCAACTAATATATGACAAGAGAAAAGTTACACTCCAAATTCACTCCTCTTTTGGCGCAACTTCTCTCCTCAAATTTGATAAAATTCTTCCAAATTCAAATACATTTCAACAAGCTTTGTTACTCATTAATTTTATTTTGTTCACTTCTCATTCCGTGTTTTGGGACCTAACTAATTTGAATTGGCATTGGATAGTCGTTTCACATAAGGGTTAAAGTGTTCCTTACAAACTGAAGCATGTATGTTAAGTAAGAAGGTGTACATATTACTCCATTACAGTCTCGATCTTTAGTGGTACTCACAAATAAATATATGAATTAGATTGTCAAATAAAATCTTTCTTTTCAAAAGAAAGTGTGGTAGTGAAAAGTCAAGGTCTTGATAGGAATATGAATTGATGTTGTGTACGTTCATCCTCAATCAATGGATCTCTTAGATCACAAAATTCCAAGGTAAACGTTGCTATCACAAAAAGAAAAAATGTACAAATTCCCAAGAGTAGATCATGGCCATAGGTTTTAATTCCTCCAAGTAACATCTATACATAATTTAGAGGTAGAAATTAATATAGACATAAATGAATTTATTCTGCAACAAAGCATCTCTTTGAATTTTATTTTTTGTCATAATTCAACTAATATCATTACCAATTTGTTGAATATATATCTTCTTATTTATTAACTACACTCCATAAAAATCGGCGAATATATATAGCTTATTTAACCAAAAAGTTTCCACTAAAAAAGAAAGTGACTATATAATTCGACAATTAAGGTTTTTGACCAAACCGATAAAAATAAGTGATTTTAGCCAATAGCAGAAGCAATTTTTTGCCCGTAGAAGAAAAGATGGAAAAAATCTTAAAAATAAAATTGCTTTTTAATTTTTTCAAAAAGAAAATTTTCGGTTTGCAAAATTTATATCAATTAAATTACTTTAATTTTATGAACAAAAACTAATAACCTCATGCATTATGGACAAAATATCTATGACTAAAATCTCATAAAATGTGTTCTCTCTATTTTTTTTAATTTTTTTTTTATACTTTAATTAACATTAAAAAGATAATCAAAGTCTCTCATAAAAAAAAAATTCAATATATATACATACAATAATAATAATAATAATAATAATAATAGTAGTAATAATAATAATAATAATAATAATAATAACAATAACAACAACAATAATAACAATAATAATAACAACAACAACAACAACAACAATAATAATAATAATAACAACAATAATAACAATAATAACAATAATAACAATAACAATAACAATAACAATAATAACAATAACAATAACAA